>JAQFZE010004542.1:0-11141 GCA_034695245.1 Dicyrtomina saundersi | reverse complement strand
GTAATTTGTTACATTTAATTTTTTTAAATTATTATTAACTTTAAATTTGCAATTACCGATTTTAGCATTTGCGAGTATTACCCCGTATTACTGTCAAGGCTGCTATGAAACAAGGGCTTTAGCCCTTGTTTATTGAGTATGTTTCCGGTACTGCACAGTGCACGGTGCCGGTACCGATGCCGCGGTACAATACGCAGACACTCGCATGCAACGATTTTCTAAATTTTATTGTGTGCATATTACACGTCGGTCAGCATACAATTTCAAAATTTCAAATATGAATCAAAAAAGTATAAAAGAGCTCATCCTTGTCCCCGTCCAGCTCTAGCCAGAGCCCCACTAATTCCAATACCGATTAATACCCATACCAAATCCAGTGCCAATGAGTAATGATGAGGGATGCTCCCCTCCTACGTTTGTTTCTATATTATGTGGTACTCGTACGTACGAAGGTTTATAGAAAAAGGGGATGATGGATGACACCAACAAAAAATCGCTTTAAAGCAGGAAATCAGGTGTGGAACATCTCCACAAATTTGAACGCATTTCTTTCCCATTCATCATTGACAATTTTGGTAATGCAAAAACCAAATATGTGTATGTACAAACAAAATCGTAATCGTAAATCGTTATCTGACATGCTATCCTATAGGCAGTCTCTGTTGTCTGGAGTTTGGAGATATGTATGCGGTAATAACCTATTGCCCGTATGCTATTCATATGGTTTTTTATATCGTGAGTGAAGAATCAAAATGGTTCATATTCAATTTAACCACTAGAATTAAAATGAACTATGTCAAAAAAACAGTACATGAGATACTTAAGTAAAATTTTAATTAAGAGTTTTTGAAACGAGGAAAATTTTGTATTTACGAGTTTTTTTAAATGTGCAAAGGGATCTATTTACATGTTTAAAAAAATGCAAAATGATCTATTTACATATTTTTTGAAAAGTGCAAAATGATCTATTTACATGTTTAAAAAAAATGCAAAATGATCTATTTACATGTTTAAAAAAAATGCAAAATGATCTATTTACATGTTTTAAAAAACTGCAAATAAAATGTTTTTCGAAACTTGATATATTTTGTGTGTGCCTAGTGAGTGAATTTTATTTTTAGTTAATTCCGGAAATGGATCATTTTGATCCTTCACAGACGATATGCACCTTTACGCATGTATTGTAAGATTCAGTTTGAATTCAGTGTCGGTCCTATTGTATCTATAATACCTATATCTTGTAAGTACAAATTTAGCTCGAACACTGATAGAACTGTAACTAACGAATTGGAATAGAAATTGATTAGATGACGGGATAACATAATAATATTTGTATGGAGTGGGACTGGGGTTTCCATTGTTTACTCCTCGAGAGAAAGAACAAAGAAGAACGGGTCAGACGTGCACAACACCTGACCGGATATCATTTCATTGATCAATTCCGTATTCAAGACAAAACAGTGAACAAATATGAACATATAGTTCAAATTCGGTGTACTTACAGTTAGTGAATGTAATGTGCATTGAAGCAGATATGATTTTTGATTTTTTGCTTCGGTTTGTGCTACTATGTAGGTACTTTACCTCAAGCCTCAAATTAATATTCCATTGAATTTTTTGAATGAACTATGTACTACCTATGAATAATTTAAATACTCACCTCTGTATTGTCAACAATGAGCAGCTTCTTACTTGTAGTGGTATTAAATATAGAGCGTTGTTATTCATACATATATAGTATTTTTTGTATCATCTGCGGGCTCAGTCACATATTAAATTTAAAGGTTACAAGTTTGTAAAGTTACATTATCAAGTGTCAAACTGCGGAATGGTTTTATTTTTAAAACTGGTATTTTTATTGATTTTTTTAAAATTTGAGCTTCTGATGGTTAAAATAATTATTGTCGAGCCGGAGTCGGAGTCGGAGCCGTGACAGTTGAACTCAAAGTTTACAATAATTATAGCGGGACCAGTGATCTTAAGCACCCGCATTTAGGTATGTCAGTATTTTCCTGGGAGGCAGGGCCGGATGAAGGAATTACTTTTAGGTAGCAATTTATTTTCATACAAAAACAACCATTTAGATTTTATTGATGTTTTTTTTTGGTAAAGCAAAATGTAGTATTTACGTGTTTTTGAAAAGTGTAAAATGTTGTATTTACATGTTTTAGAAAAGTGCTCAATGTTCTATTTACATGTTTTGAGAAAAGTGGAAAATGTTTTATTTGCATGTTTTTGAAAAGTCTCAATATTCTTTTTACATATTTTTTAAAACTCCAAAATGTTCTATTTACATTTTTTTTGAAAATGCAAGCAGCGTGGGCTGCCTGCGCTGGCCGCATTATCCGGCCCTGGTAGGAGGATCCAAAAAAAACTTTCTTATTCGGTTTCTTATTCTTTGAAATTTGAATCGCTTTACAGTAGATGCCTACTTTGGATTCCGATTTTGTGTATTATGCAGACATAGATAATGAGTTGGAAAGCATGCATGCATGAAGCTAGGGAATTATCGAATGCCGATATAGCTATAAGAATAAGAATTATATCCAGTATATCCAGAGTCCAGAGCCATCCAAGCCAAGGGAGATCAAATTAGCTAGAAGACTATATATACCACGGTAACGTAAAGCTCCAAATCTCTCCTGGGGGAATTATGTAAAGTTTTGCCTCAGACTCTGGAGATATTAGAAATACACGGGTATTATTATTTATTAAATGAAAATTCAAGTAGTTGGCGTCGTTTAATTTAAAAAACATTGAATATATCGATACTTAAAAGGTATAGGGGAGTTAAAAGATACCCGGAACTCGGGACCTATTAAAGACCCGGGACTTAATTGGAGCTTTACGGTATACCTAGGCAGATACGTATTTATTACTCGTAATAATGCCCGCATTGTCCATGAACACACTAAGCTACTGTTAAAGTTCTTCAAATTTCCTGAAGTAAAGATTGGTGTACCTACTTGGAGCTGGGGCTAGTCGCTGTCTATGTATATCAGCACAGGGCACAGGATATACTTATAGTCACTAAATCGGAAAATAAAGGAATGGATGATGTATAGTGCATAGTATTTGGAAAAAAGGAAATGTGAAGTACTCTGAAATACTCTTTAGTACTGCTCAATGTGGGTGTGGGTACATGCGTAATGAAACTATTTTCGAATGGATTCAGTTTCCAGGGAAAATTCTGAAATGATGGGAAAGTTTACACCTGTTTCTTTTTATCACCCAAGAACTACATACAAACTATCCCATCAAATCGCTTGGCTCACAGACTCAAACTCTCACAGATAATACCATATATGTATCTAAAAGACTTTCACTGTGAGATATGCATAGTATGTCAATGACTATAGTTAGAATTTACTTTTACTTAAAAGAAAGATGCACAATGTTCTATCAACACCTTCAAAGCAATCAAGCGTGCATATCCGAACCTCGAAACACCGCACCGTGTTAAAATAATTGATGCTTCTTACAAAACTAGGTACAAGTGTATATATTGTAGATACAAGCTTTTGCAATTTGAAAATATAGGATATCTGTCGAAAACCGTAGGTAGCATATTTTGCACATTCAAAGATGTCCATAGAAGTAGATGCTGTATATACGAGGTATGTACACTTATGCGATCTTTTAGGTATATTATGTTATGTATACCCTGGCCACCGTCACCGTTCCTGAGAGTATAGCATTATTTGAAGATGTTGAGTGTTGCTGACAGAGTTTCAGGAATAGATTTTCATCACAAAATATCTATCACATGCCAAAATTCCCACTGCACAACACACAGTACGAGAAACTATTCTCTCATTCCATATTATGCGTAACAAAATAAACCACCCTAGCCTGTGTAGGACCACATGTATGTACACAATTATGTATTCGATTTTGAGTATTTTGACTATCAACTACATGATATGTGCATACATATGTTGTACGTAGTACGTTCCGGTAATGCACCAATAAAGCAAAGGCTGGGGGTTTAAAAAATCGATTTGTTCTCCTCATGAAATTTTAAACTGGAAATGCATAACAGATTTTTTGTTCTCCGAAATATTCCGAAATATTCGAATTTTATTGTAAAAATGAAAATGTATGCATAATTTTTATTATGTTTATAATACATTAATCTGTATAATATTTGAGTTTCGATTAAGTACGCAATTCATAAAAATTAATAATAATTCTCTTCATGAAAAATTAAATTAATCACATTATTTTTGGTTTACTCTAAAAAATAAAAAAGGTACATTTAAATTTTCTTTTATACACAATGAAAAATACACAATAATTGTAACTTAAAGGATAAAAGCAAACCGTCTAGCCATCTTGGGATAAAAGGGCGGCCAATGGAATGTGAGTTAAGGTATGGTATGCTTATGGTCGTGATTTCGTTCGTGATAATATATTAACTTAAATATAACATTATGAATTGATATAGTTTCACTATTTACAATATATTACAGTTCCTATACCGAGTTTGATTTTGTGAAAATATTTTAAGTTGTGTGTGGACTTAAGCCAAAAAGTAAGTAAAGTAGTGTCGAATTCGAATATCCATCTAATATCAGTAGGAGTAAAATAAAAAAATTAAAAGTTAGGGTTCTGCAAATCCATTTGTGGGTCGACCACCTCGAGGATCTTCAGGAGTCCAAACTTTAGCAACCATGATAGATCCGTAGCAGTCACCTTTCTCACTCGACCACGATAAAGAATGTCCACCAATGGGGCCAAAATCTCCCCCTGCAAATAAAAATAGAAATTATGACGCTCAAAATGCAATTATACCTAGAGGCAAGTTGAAAACTTGTATTGGTAGAAATTTTAGTTCAACATTTAAAAAATGAAAACCATATCGTCTGTGAAGAACCAAAATGACCTATATCCAATTTAAGCTAGAACCAAAATGAGCTATGTCATAAAAACAAAATGAGAAATATGCGTAAAACGTTAATTAGGAGTTTTTGAAAAGCGTAAAATGTCCTATTTACATGTTTTTGAAAATTGTAAAATGTTCTAATTCCATGTTTTTGAAAAGGTGCAAAATGTTCTAATTCCATGTTTTTGAAAAGGTTCAAAATGCTCTAATTCCATGTGTTTGAAAAGTGCAAAATGTTCTATGTAAATCCTCTCAAGACATATTTGGATATTTTTGCAGATAGTTGATATTGTTTTTAGCTAAAAATGGATATGGGTAATTTTGGTTCTTCACAGACGATACAAATTTAACTAAAGTCGGATTCCACATTAAGGATTAAAGACGAAAGTACATTATTAGGTATATTACATAAAAATACTTACCACGATGACTTTGTACTACAACTTTCTTCGGTGGCTCTGGCACGGGACCCCGAGTCTCAGATCCACGATCCGTCTTGACCACATCAGCTAGGAAGTTAATGTAGCCGATGGCCAGTCGGAGTGTGTCCACTTTTGATAGTCTTTTTTCATAAGGTAGTGTGGGGATGTGAGCACGGAGTCCTTCGAATGCATCATTAATACTCTGCATTCTCTTCCGCTCCCTCATATTAGCTGCTTGTCTCTGCTGAACCTGCTGCTGGGGACATCGTCGGCGACGTCTCCGAGTTCTCACACTATTATTCTCCTGATCACTCAGACCAGAGCCACCAGATAATGGGGAGTCATCCAGGAGGCCGCAGTCTTCCTCAATGTCATTCGAACTCTCATTATGACTATAGAATGAGTCGGACATTAGTTCAAAATGTGACGACTCAAAAAATTGACGGTTCATGGACTCCAGGTCGAGGGTATCCATATTTGTGAACATTTTGATTTTCAACTTGAGGTAGCGTAGGAGTTTTGCGTATTATCGCTTTTTTTTACAATATTGGAGTATTTGCTGTTGTAAAGAATGCCGTCACACAGTCAATAAATGTTTTGTTGAAATAGGTATTTCAGCTTCTTTCTTTGTTGCTTTTAATTTACATATAGTAGAATTTGGATTTAGATCGTTTTACTATACGGCACGTGTTGAATAAGTGAGGAAAGTTGACCAGCGGCTGTACTCCTTATTGTTGGCACGTGTCGTTTGTTGGGTGACGGCGGGCAGCAAACAACTGGGAGACATTGCATTGGGACTATTGTAAACGGTGTATATGCTACTTAAACTGCTACACGTGTTGGGAATTTTGATATTTTGGGTGTACTATATCACTGATTAAAGTTCATTTGAATTCCTTTGGACTTCTCGAAAAGCCTGGGTCTGCCGTCTGGGGTATACTGAGCACTGAACTGATTACTTACTAATCAGTAGGTACTTCGTTCTCGTTCACCAATCAAGAACACAGGTGAATAGTTATAATTCGCTTTGCCAGATAACTAAAGTGTATTTTGTTCCTTCAAAATGTTGACAATTCACCAAAGAATAAATATATATTCATTCCAAGTTTATACAAAGAGGTATATGGAACTATGGAACTATGCTTCATTTGGCTTTAAAGGAACATCCTTCTTGATTCTGTAGGATATTTTTTAAATGGTCGGTATAGGTAGGTAATTAGTAATTAACTGGAGCCATAAAAATAAATTTAATGTGTTTCGTTGGGCCGGATCTCAAGTCTCAAGCTGGTATATAGACGACATGAGAGAAGATTAAGGATGGTTTTGACGAACTAACTATACACAAGCTTCCAGTGGTCCGTTCTGTTCCCTTATCAAACTTATAATTATTATTACAAAACTCTATCCTACTGTACTTAAACGTGCATTGTATTGCGTATCTGTGGGTACCTATATACCTACTCTGGTTTTGATATTAGTTACTAGTTAGAGTCAAGATTATATTCTTTTTCAAATAAAGTGCACCAATAGTCCAATATTAATAAGCTAACAATATAGTTTAGCGGAGTAGTAAGTATTCACTTGTCAGCATAGTGTAGTTAGTTAGTTTTTTTATATTTGTATTGCAGTTCAATCTCAATTCATCCCACTGACTGGCCACTGTCGTCCAGACTCCAGACAGAAATGTAGATAGATAATCACAAGACGGAGCCAAACTTTTTAACAACGTCAACTCTTCTTATCTAGCCACAACTATGACAGCTTGACTAGGAACGATAATTATTATTATACTATTAGTCAGTAGTGGTAGTCAATTTATCAATTCACCGTCCTTACTACTTAGGTCTTAATATGGCACAATCACAATCAACGAGGATGCTATTAATAAAAAGATACCAATATAAATGGCAATTAATTGGCTAGGAAATTGACTAGAAATTCGTATTGACGAGGAGACTTATTCAACTGAAGGAAATGACTAAAGTGCTGCGACAACGACAACACGGTGCGGTGCGGTGTGACGGTAACCGAAGTCTCCAAGCCTCTTCGTTCAACTGTGCCCAGGATGATCGACAACCGGGAATGTCATACAGCCTAATAAACCAAAAAGTAATACAGTAAAGTGAGCAGTTCACATTTTTTTTTTAAGATAAGAGAAAATCTAGTGTTGACTGAACTACAACTACCTAAACTACCAACTACCAACAACCAACTAGTAGGGAAGATTTTCATTTCATATTATGGCCATATATAGGATGAGGACGAAACAGATCCCGTTCTCTATCATCATCAGTATCATTATCATCAAAATATAATATGCAATATAGGTTAGTTCTTTTAGTTAAAGTTTACCCACCTAGGTATATAGGCTATAAACCTAAACCCGGACCGAAACCGATGCTGCGATAACCGAAACCGAAACCGAAAGCGGACGATAAACGACATCGAAAACGAAACCGATATACACACGATGAGGATGAGGGCTGGACTTGACGAAGACAGCGGAGCTGAAACAGTGAATACCACCAAATGGAGGCACATGTCAGGAAATCCGAGGCGTGGTTGAGTCGTGTGTGCTTACAAAACAAACGCCTGCCTCCCTTTCTCGGTCGGATCAAGGGCACTCCTAATAAAACTGACTGAGGAAGGCCGGGGCCGGGTGCCGGGCGGGTGGCGACTCCGTCGTCGACGTCGTCCTCCACATCCCTCCTCCAGTCAGTCAACAGCTCAAACAACTCCAGAACTCAACAACTCTGTACATAAACGCGTTCCACAGTCAGTTGACATTCCACACTTGAGATTTTAGATTTCCAGATATGAACACCGCCGATAGAACAATGTGCTAAAAATACACGAATAAGTATTTGGACACGAAATATATAAGTTGATAGTTGACTAGGACGATGCACGGTCACGATCTCGATCACAACTAAAAGCTGGAGATTATACAGGTAAATATAGGCAGGTTCTATATTAAGGGCCCAGCCAGGTATGAGCACATGCAATCCATGCAGGAAACCCAAACGGGAAACAAATGAAGCAGCAAATTATATTGTCAGATTTTTATCAAAATGCAGTCTTGAATTTGAATCCCGTATAGGAAAAATCGAATAAAATAATCAGGCACCCGAATTAAAACTCAAGTCAGGGCCGAATAATGCGGCCAGCGCAGGCAGCCCTCACTGCCTAAATTTTCAAAAAACGTGCAAATATGCAACATTTTGCACTTTTTGAAAATATTTAAATAAAGCATTTTGACTTTTCAAAAACATGCAATTAAATTTTTTTTGCACATTTCAAAACCACTTAAATAAAATATTTACCACTTTTCAAAAAACATGTAAATAGAACATTTTGCACTTTTCAGAATCGAGTAAATAGAACATTTTAAACTTTTCTAAAACAAGTAAATACAAAATTTTGGTTTACTAGAAAAAAAAACTTCAATAAAATAACAATTATTTTTAATTGGAAACCACTTGCTGCCTAGAAGCAATTCCTTCGTCCGGCCCTGACTCAACTAATCTAACAATTAACCATTTCACAAGAAATGAAGGCACCTAAACCTACATAACCTAACCATATCAAAGGCAAAGTTTCACGTTGTTCGCTAATGCTCGTTAATCTTTTACTTTGTGTGCTGATGAAAATACGAATTCGGAGTTGAGTTTTCATTTAAATTGTAAGTAGCAGTTGCATGTTGCAATAATGCAATTGAACATTTAATTTTACAGTAATTTCGTATGATATAAGGATTAATGATTAATCAACCTTATACCTGTTTATTCTCCAATCCTATCCTACCTACTTATATTCTATTCAATATTACAATGGAGGATTTTACAATTAAAAAAATAAAAACCAAGCAAGCCTTATATGAATGAAATAAATGTTGAGTTTAATTTTATGCGGTGTTTGATCTGTAACCAAAGCTTATTGTTTGCAAGGTGGAGATGAAGGGAAAAAAGAGCATCAGCGTCAACTCAAGTCTTTCATGTGTCAATGTTAGCTTTACATTTATATATTTTTTATGATCAACCGGATTTTAAATCCCATACCTCAGATTGGGAATGGGATTCGGATAGTTGATTGGATTTTTATTCGGATTTAAAGCCTTCGTCAACTCACTCTTTAAATAAACTAAAACCGCCATACGTAGGGGGTTTTCTTCTAATCGTGCTATAACCTTATATTTTGGATCCTCACGATGCACTGAATGAATACGATTTAATTTTGTGCACAGAGGGTTTGCGTTACCCGGTGTCGGCGTGCCTGATTTAACCCTTACTTTATTACTCTATGTTCTGTACATTGTATATATTGCAGGCTATGTACGCTGAGGTATATATTATGCAGGTCTATAATCATAATCCAAGTTAAAGTATGCACAAAAATCAAAATCTATATATTACTGATTATTACAGTTTGTTTGCACTTGGTGTTTCTATATTTAAAATACCATTAAAGTCTCGTTTCCATTCAAAATCAAAATCTCATAAGCTTTATGTTGCTCGTACAGGGTACGGGGTGCAAACAAGAAGATGAATCATAAATTCGAATAAAAGTACAAACACAAAATTAAATTATGGACTTAAATTTATACCTATACCAGCCAGTCCCTGAAAAATGTAACGCATGCAAAATGTAGTAAAAGTACACGTATGTAAGTAGTATGATTTTATAACATATCATACCCACCACGCATACACCCGGCACCCGGCACTGTTTTGATACGAATTAAAAAATGAGCACGCATTGCATGACACAAACGACAAAATATAACCAAAAGCTGTTTAGGCAATAGATCTATATAACAGCAGGTTAGACGGTGCTGTGTCCAGCCTTTCGGGTTTATAGTATGTAGTACCGGCACCGGTGAACTATACTATATGTGAATCTCTCAATCAAACAGTGAAACAGTGTAATAATCCTCTCGACCCCATGCCACGCCAATGTCATGTTTTCCCCGTATGTACGACCTAAAAGCATACGGTTCCACTTTCCACTTGACTACGAAATATATTATGTATTACACAACAAGCATCAGAAATAAATCACTTTATTTTCGTCTTCACGTGCAAACTCAATGAGGATGTTGATGATCATGATTTACACGTCCTAACATTAATCATGTTTAAAATTTCAAAATATGTTTGGGGTTATAGTCAGGTATATGCAATAGGAACATTTCAAATCGTACATTTAATTACTGTAAAAATGTGGCATTACAAAAGTTTCATTTTTGGAAAAGCGCTCATTTCTGAGCATTTCATCATAGTGTCATATCTTACATAAGTTTTACAATTAGTGTAAATTCCCTAATAATAGACTGCTTCAAAGATGTGCATTTATGTACCAACAAAGTAAGGTAGAAAATATTAAAATATAGGACACAAAGGGCAAAAGGATCGGTAATGGTAAAAATGTATGTAATAAAGTAAAGGTGGAGTAAAATTTCCTACATCTTACCTACATACATTGCATACGTACTTAGGTAGGTACCTGGTACACATATCGTTTGTGAAGAACCAAAATGACCCATATCCAATTTAAGCTAGAATCAAAATGAGCTATGTTATAAAAACGAAATGAGAAACATGCGTAAAATGTTAATTAGGAGTTTTTGAAAAGTGTAAATTTTTCTATTTTAACGTTTTTTAAAAGTGTGGAATGTTCTATTTGCATGTTTTTGAAAAGTGCAAAATTTTATATTTACATATTTTTAAAAAATGCGAAATATTTTATTTAAACTTAATCGCTTTCAAGACATGTTTCAATATTTTTGTAGATAGTGGATATTGTTTTTAGCTACAAATGGATATGGGTCATTTTGG
>JAQFZE010004541.1:0-11142 GCA_034695245.1 Dicyrtomina saundersi | reverse complement strand
TTTGAATATTTGTGTAGATAGTTGATATTGTTTTTAGCTAAAAATGAATATGGGTCATTTTGGTTCTTCACAGACGAATTATTCTCTCAAACAGTTCACCTATTTTGAAATCTAAACATATCTTAAAATTACAAATAAAATTAATTGATTGTGCTTTCATTGGAATAAAAACTGAAAAATGATTTTATATTTTATTACAAATTAAGGAGACTTAAATTCGGTGGACTGCTACTTGGAAACTGACTCGCATGGCAAGGTAAACTAATTTATTTTCATTACTAAATCATCAAGTCATCATGTAATTTAACTGACGAGCATTTTTATCGTGAGCATTTTTATGAATGTAGTACTTGATTAAATCATAGCCTGCAAGAATCCATTACGGGACGTATCTCTCAATAATTCATTATCTGGCTCACTTGAACGAAATCCGTGCACTGCAACGAGCACTTCTTTGTAAGAAGCTCCCAAAGTCTAAATATCAAACCTCAAAATGGTAATTTATTTATCCGTGACATCATTTATAGACGCTCCCATCATAAGGGATTTGTATGTTTGGTTGTAACTATAATAATTGAATTTGAAACTTCCAGGTTCTTTATTCTACACAGATCGCCGATTTTCTACAGCGAAGTAGTGAAGAGTTGGGTGGCTCTAGTTCATGGTCCGGATCCAACGGTGGTCAAACGATCCCAGTACTATTTCTACACACAGGAAAATCGCCGTCCAGTCCAGTTCACTCCATTTGTGAAACTTCCCGGGATTATTAGGACTTTTGCAATAGTCATTTTAGGATTAATCATTCTTATACTTTCACAGTTCCGTCGGACACGTAAACTTTTAGAAACGGTAATTTTATCAATAACTTGTTTGATAAAATTCAAATAAATCCGAAACCGAAGTCGTAAAGTAATTTAGATCTTTATAATATTTAGTCAGTCAAACTGTGTTCAATTACTGTTTTTATAGTATCCAAGAATATTTACGTTGGGAGTTGTGAGCCACGCAGGTCCTACACGGGTAGAGGCAGAGAGTGTGGACTTTAAATTTACAATGGTTGCCTCGGGTTGGGGGGATAAATTGACTGCGCCTCAAGATCAACATGTTGAACCACCAAATAAGACGCTCAAACTAGAGGTGACCAGTTAAATTATTTAACTTATCGCCTGTGAAGAATCTTAATGACCCATATCCTTTTTTACCTAAAAACAAAATGCACTGTTTACAAAAAATAAAATCTCCAAGGCATCTAAATAAAACATTTTGCAGTTTTCAAAAACACGCAAATAGAACTATTTGCACTTTTTATAAAAATGAAATTAACGTAAGTTGGACTTGCCAAAAACATGCAAATAAAACAGTTTATGCACTTTTCAAATTTTTGTAAATGGAACATTTTGCACAATGCAAAAACACGCAAATACAAGATTTTGTACCTTTCAAAACTTCGTAACTAACATTTTACACTTTTCAAAAACCAACATTTCTCGTATTTATCCATTTAGTGTTTGTTTTTGACACAGATTCCTATCAAATTCTACCCTAAATTGGATATCGTCTGTGAAGAACCAAAATGGCCCGTATCCAATTTTAGCTAGAATCAAAATGAGCTATGTCATAAAAACAAAATGAAAAACATTTGTAAAATGTTAATTAAGAGTTTTTGAAAAGTGGAAAATGCTCTATTTACATGTTTTTTAAATGTGCAAAATGTACTACTTGCATTTTTTTGAAAAGTTCAAAATGTTTTATTTACATGTCTGTGAAAAGTGCAAAATGTTCTATTTACATGGTTTTGAAAAGTGCAAAATATTCTATTTAAATGCTAAAGACATGTTTCAATATTTTTGTGGATAGTGGATATTGTTTTTAGCTGCAAATGGATATGGGTCATTTTGGTTCTTCACTCACGTTGTCTTTGGCTTCGATTATATATTATCTAGATAAATTTATGCTGATCTGAATTTTTCCGGTTTTCGTTGTAAATACTGAAAACACTTAAATGTATTTTTTTATAGGTCAAAGGAAAAAATCCAGGTTATGCAGCTACTGCAACGATGCTCATTGAATCTGCATTATCGATCGTATTTGAAAAGGACCAAATGCCATCACAGTATAAATTCATTCTTTGTATTATTTCTACAAATTGCCGTGTAGTAGTCTTAATCTTGAGGTGTAGAACACGCGTAAGAATAAAGTATATTATCCTGCTTTCAGACCTAATTTATATTGTTTAACACTAATAGGGGAGGAGTTTTAACACCTGGGGTAGCATTTGAGAAAACGTCTCTCATCGACCGGCTGAATGCTAGAGGAGTTACTTTTGAAATACAAAAATGACTGATGTCTACACCTCTTGAAAAGTAATTAAGTTCCTACATCGTGCCATTATTTTACCTACTCATTAGTGAATAGCTGAATAGACCCTGGACCACAGTAAAATGCTGCTAAACTGCTAATATAAATTGTATATTTTAATAACTACATGACCTGTACATTACAATAATGGAAATAGTTAATACATTTTTAATAATCAATTTGTATCAGCTGAAAATTTAAGTTTTACTCCATTTAGTAATTCAATAAAATTATTTATTCAAAAATAAACTATTGGAAAATGATTTATGAGAGATAAGATAGCTGCAAGACCACTAACCAATACGCTACGTATCGAATAATTTATAATATGAAGCATAAAAATCAAAGTATCCGTAATAAATCATTTTCATTCCAAGATATAGAAATGATGTTCAACCAGGAAATTTATGAAAATCTTACAGACGAGAAAACGAAGTCAGAAGCGAACGACTTTTATGAGGTCGGCTGGACTTATTCTTGTCATTGGATGATCGAGAGATGGATTGTGACTTCTTCAGTTTTTCTAAATTTTCTTTTGTCAGACTGAAAAGTTGAGATTTTGCAGAAAGTGCTCCAGATGTACTTGGACGTGGACGCAAGTCGTAGGACGATGTGGTTGTGGCACACACAGTACGAGTTCCACTACTCCTTCTCGTCCTCTTTTCTTTTGGAGCATGTGACATGGACAGTTTCTTCAGATTCTCTTGTGTAAGACGTTCAACCTTTATTTGATCCGCAAGAACTGCTCGTGTAGTGGGTTGACTTTTTCTAGGCCTACCCCTCCCCCTTTTCACAGAAACTGGCGAGTCTTCTTCAACTTCTGGAGCTGCTGGTACTGGTAAAGGTGGAGGCTCCAACGGATAATCTCTAAACTGACACCATCCCACAGGGAAAATCTCAAGGGATTTAATCGGTTTCCACTGGTCGTACTCTGGACCCCATCCCAAGAAGCGTACTTTCATAGCATGCGGATGGGCTATTTTAATAATCATTGCTGGACAAACCATTTCAGAATTGTGGGTATCCACTGCTTCAATCAACATGTTTTCTTCAAAGCCATGACCAATGGTATTCTGCAACAAACGAATATTAAAGTTATGTAAGACAAATTGGTAGATCTAAAGTCAAAATAATTTTGTGCTAATGAATTATCAATTTTCTACATGCCATTCCCCACACACATCGTCTGTGAAGAACCAAAATGACCCATTTCTATTTATAGTTTAAAACAAAATAGACTAATCTAAACAAAAAATTAACATGACATCTTCATAAAAGCGTGCAAATAGAACCTTGTGGATTTTTCAAAAAAAGCATGTAAATAGAATATTTTGCATTTTTTTTAAACATGTAAATAGAACATTTTAATCTTTTTAAAAAGAATTTTAATGGAATATTTTGCATTTTTTTAAACATGTAAATAAAGCAATTTGCACTTTTCAAAAATATACTAATTAGAGGATAGAGAGAACATTTGTATCCTTTTAAGAACATGTAAATAGAACATTTTACACTTTTAAAAAAATGTGTTTGTAGGACATTTTGCACGTTTTATAAACTCGTGATTAGCATGTATCTTATTTAACTGTCTTTTTTTGACATAGCTCATTTTAATTCTAGCATAAATTGGATGTGGGTCATTTTGGTTCTTCACCGACGATATGAGAGCTTGACTTTTATGCAAGTCTGAAATATGTAACGACGTAGGACGTAGGTATATTACCTTGTGGGGTAGTGGTAACTCCTCACAGCCATTTTCTTCCAAGTACGACGCCCAGGTAAACAGTTCCTCATTTTGAGCATCTGAAGGCCTTGGTGACGGTGTCTCGCAGGCGAAAGAACCCAAGGGAAATAACTGATCAGACGTTACGTGGAAGTGTAACTCGTTGATACCATTCATATAACTCTGCAAGTCATCCTCGTAAAACTCACTTACAATAGCACAGATGAAATAGCCATGACTGAGTACTTCCGTCACCTGCCCCACCGCAATTTCATCAAGCCTCAGAGGATTGATAAATTCAAACATCATGCCAACTTCAATGTTGTTACTGGCGCCTTGCCCAATGTGATCGTCTAATTTAGCAGGTTCTAGCGGAGCTGGGTCATAGCCTGTGACTGAAGCATTCATTTTCCCTCCGGCCGTTTTCGTCCAACCCTCCAGTTGTATTAGGTCAGAGTCTTCATGGACCCAGATCCCCTGACGTTTGAAGGCAGGCGTACCCCAGTACAAGACCTCTACTCGTCGACCAACAGTTTTGGAAATGTAACCCGGAATCATTTCAGCACAGCAATCCTTATTTCGAACTTCTACTCTTGTGAATTTTTTTTTCCATCTGAAATTAAACGATAATAAATTATTGCTGCTACTCCAAGAATGGTGAACTCAAATTTAAATTACACTATTCCTAACAACTGCACAGCAAAATCGTACCGAATTTCCTTCTCTTGCTTCTCAATCCATCCCATCATCAATGGGTTTACTGTGTACTCTCCAACAACTTCCACCAAACGCTTTTTTACTCTTTCTTTCGATTCGGGAACCACGTCGTTATCTAGAAATGAAAGTTGAAGTAATTTAATGAATTATTTGAGTCAATTTAGCAGATCTTAACACTCGCTTTAGAATAGGGAAAGCATGTCGTTACAAAGGGTTTTGTCTCACTCTTAAAAGAGCATAAAAATTGCAATTAAATACTAATAATGAGAACGACACATCTAGAATCCAATATTAAAGCACTACTTATTACCTAAGCGAGGCACAGTAAAAGTTCCACCATCTTTTAAGTGATACCCAAATGACTTGAGCTGATTATAGCAGATCCATCTTTCGTGTTTCGTCACTTTATCCTGCAAGTTCGAGGGAAATCCAAGAAATCGAACTTTTAAGTTGTAGCCTGTAAATAGTAAATGTAGGTACAATTCATTTATTTTATAACAAAATTAACCGTACAATAGTCGTCTTCGAATTTAACGAACTGCTTGGTCAGCTATAATGTTGTATTTTATTCACAAATCACAATTGTTATTTCGTTTGTGTTTGTGAACCCACAATCACAACTTTCAACTTGTACTAACCCTTGCCATTTCCCTCCCAGTTAGATATTCAATTTTTAAGTTGGTGTCGATTGGATTCGACAAGCATAACAAATTCGCCATTATGTTACTTTATATAAGTCAATATATTTTATAAATACAAATTCGAGCAGGTCACGTACCTTCGAGTTGAACCATCTTGACAAAATAATACTTGATTTCTTTTTTGACATATCGCTTGCGCTTACTCTTGCCAATAATGCTCAGCTGCTCTTTGTAAGAATTCGAACTATCAAGACCAGCGTTCAGATCCACTTCCCCAAATATTTCACTGTCCGTAATTCGATCCCAGTAAGGTGCCAAAGGTGCCTATAAAATGCAAAGCTACATAAATACCCACACCTAACAAATAATTCTATTAATTTTATTACGTAAAAATGTTGCGTGATACATGTAGTAGTTCAGCCCAACTATACTACAAACTAATCTGGAATATTTTATGTAATAGTGAATAGTAATAAGGAAAGATACGTGTCAAATACATGAATATAACGCGTAGGCGTAGGCATCTACTTAAATATTCACCTATGAACGATAATCCACAACAACCTACAAAGCTTATAACTTTGGACTTGGCTGTTGGCTGTAGTAAAATGATGACCAGATCAATTTCAACAATAATAATACTAATGACTAATGAATATTAACATTGCATTTAACAGAGTGACATGCATTACGAATTGAAAATCAAACCTTCTGAAACTGAAATGCAGATACCGGAGCAGCGCATTTGCTTGGATACTTGCTAAGAACTTCTTCCCAAGTCCATAAACTTTCCCTCGTAGGCAGGGCGGATTTTCGTGACATTGCGGCGATGATCCAGATCCAGAGCCAAATAGATGAAAAACAATTTCTTTTTCTATTATATTCAAATTGAAATAACTACGTCTCGATAAAATGTAAAGAGACAACTATAAAAACTGTAAAAACTGGGAAGAAGCACTGAACTCCACATAAACTCCAATGAAGCGACAGGAATTGAAGACTGTGAACACCGGGTCCTTATTTCACCTCCACTGAGCCCTTTGAATTGCACTTATGCTGAAAATTGAAAATTGAAAAGCGGACTCTTAGCAGAAACTTCTGGAAGCACGAGCCTTTCATGCACGTGATCAGGAAACAACTAACTCCGAAAAAAGGGTCGCTTATAAATAACGTCATCGCATAGGTAGGATCAGTGGGTCTAGTTGGGTATTGATGACATGTCATGTTAAAGATAGCCGTTTACGCATTTCAATATTAAAGTGATGATATGGAGGTGGGGGTTCCAAAAGAGAGATAACTTGAATAACATCATTTTTGTACGATTCCTAACTATAGACCTTTGAGCTTCTCCAGCAATACGGTCTTCGCGCTTTCTCTTTTTGGCACCCAAATTAAAGACAGATCAAATAAAAAGGATCCCTTAGGGATCGTCCATAAATGGCATCATGGGTGGGGTTAGTGGGTCTACTTGGGTACTGAGGACATCCCATATTAAAGATAGTCAATTACACAAAGGTTAAGCTGATGACAGGGAAGACATTGGGATTTAGAAATTGGGATATTTCGATGACATCATTTATGGACCACCCCGAATTGCCTGTTCGGTGGTGACGGCCCAGTGTTCGAGTAGGGATGACGGTAAAAAAATATAGAAAGCACGGGACAAAAAATATTTTAAGAATTTTTGGTGCCTTATTGGAAATAATACAGCAATAATACAGTTAATTAATTATATCTATTTCTGCTTATTATTTGTAAGTAAACTATTAGCTGTTATATTTAGTTAAACAACGTTATTTTGAATTAAGCTAACTATAAGTTCAACAATAGTGGAACACATTTACCTGTCATTTCGACGATTTCGATAGTTTGAAAATGGATTTCTTTTGAGTGCAATGTCTTAGATTCCCCACTTAAGTATATATTATTGTATAAAAAATATAATGGGAATTGAGTTTGTCAGGTAACATTATTAATGCCCAAGATACAACTCATTTTTGCTCCTTATCAACCATTATTTATTAAATCATTAATTTATACACAGTAAGAAGGGGTTAACTTACGTTAGTAAGTTTTTGCTTTTGAAATCTTGCTTAGCTCATAATATAAGGAATCAGTTTACAAAGGCAATAATACGTTTTTAAATGCCGTCCATTCTCCATTGGAATTAGAATACGCACCTCTACAATTCTCGCTTACTTAATATGGTTTTGTTTTTGTACTATGCTGTGGGAAAATGACAGCTGCTACGATCATTGAAGGAAACTTTCCCGGGGGAAAAATTTCTTACAACCACATTCTGCAGTAGTAAAACTACTTGAGGTTTGTAGAATGGGAACCCCTGAAAAAAAAATTGGTTCAGTTTTTGTTGATGCTTGGGTGTGCGTGTGCTTATTGTACGCGGGGCATTGTTTAAGCAAAAGTGTTTACCTGTTTGTAAGATTCTTCGAACAATAATAATTGCTATTGAATTTTTAAATCTCTGACAATGTTATTGCAAATGTTCAGCTATATCTCACGGGATCATCTTGTGTACGACGTACATATTTGTTCACAGAATTAATTTTAAAACCCATTATTGTTTCAATTTTCAATGCTGATAATTTTTGAAAAGTAATAAAAATCATCCGCATGATTTCCCACTGAAATATGCGTCCTTGCAATTTTTGTCAGAAAATAAAAAAAATGAAGCATTTAAACTGCTTTCCTACTACCACCTGGTGTGTTTTCTTTACCGCGTTTCCTTTCACACAAAAATGTAAATTTTACACTGCTGGTGGACGTGGTGCGAAAACAATAGCATAAAAATGATTCAATTACCACACTTTATTTTAAACGAATAATGCTTAAGTTTAACTGTTTTTCTTGAACTTAATAACGCTGACTTCAAAGTTGCTGTTGGACTTATTTAAAACAATTCCGAGTTCCTATGCATATAAACTTTACCAGTTGGCAAAATCTCCTTTTCTGGACGAGTCAATTTTTTAGTAGCTTCTTCGACCAATTTACATTTAAACAGGATACCGTCGTAGTCTTTCCAAATTAAGAATTAGCGGTCACAATGGCGGTTAAAAGCATAATCCGCTGTGTAGTTCAATTTATATTGGCCTTGTTTCTGGTGATTAGTGCGTTTTCCCTGTTCCCACTCACAATCCTACTCTTCACCTGCATCAAAAGTTGTGTCTGCATGTGTGCGAAAATATTTCGAAAGGACTTGAGAGATCGTATGACAAGTCCGAGTACAATCATGGCTTACGAAAACATTCAAGCAAAGCCCGAACTGAACGTGTGTGTTGGCTTAGTCTACGACGGACCAATTGACATTAAGCACCTCCGCGCTATTTTTCAAGAGAGAATTGTACACAAATTAAGATCGGATGGGAATTTAATGTACCCGGAACTCAGACAGTACTGGACATCATTTTGTAACTACACGTTCTGGAAGAGTGAAGACAATTTTGATATTAAGAGGCATGTGAGACTCTATGATTACAAAAACTGTAAAGATCCCAAACTCTCTGCACCTGTCGTACATCAGCGGGACGGTTTTCGTGATGAAAATAATTTGGCCTATTTGCTCGGTCCACTTTTAGAAAAGCCATGGAAGGAGGCTCAAAGTCCATGGGAACTGCTAATGATTCAAAATTTCAAATCCTGTCGTCGTCAGCACCCGCCACAGGGTCGTTCAGATACGGACCACCAATTGAAATCTTCAACCCTATTAATATTTCGAATACATCACGCTATGGGGACGGCTACAGCATTTTGAAGCTCCTCCTCAGGGATATGCAGCTCGTCCCGCCAAATTTCAAAATAAAATTTGAACCCATGACCAAATGGGAGCAAATTGGATTTTTTGCAATTTTCCCATTAAAACTGCCGTGGGATCTGGCGGGTGGGATGATGGATTTATACGATGGGGAAAACAGTTGGCACGGCTGGGGTCAAAATCACGCACTGTCCCGGAAAATCATGACAAGTCTTTCAAAACCTATTGATATGCAACTAATTAAAAATATTAAAAACAAATATGGCGTGGGATACAATCATGTTCTGTGCGCAGCCGCAGCTGGGAGTTGCCGGAGATTAATGGAGGAGGCGGGGCAAATTGTTCCAAAGCGGATTTCGTGCTACACTCCTATACCATTGATGGGTCATCCTGATGGACTTGTGAATCACTTGTCAGTTTTGTAGTTTCGATACGCCAGCATGCTACAACAAACATGTTTTATAAAATGATTGCGATGCTTATTAATAGTAATTAATTTTGTGATTCTATGCGTGAGTACAGGACAGGCCATGCTTTCAAATGGGAAATGAATTCAAAACTGTGTCGAAAAGAACGTCTGCTTACATTGTCAAAGCGAATGTCCCCGTCTAAATATTACACTGCACCCTTGGGCTTCAGTTTAATGAACCGGATCTGTTCGCTCCTACCAAACTTTGTATTCAAATTAAGGGGACTCACTCCATTTACGATCGCTCTCACGAGCTTCCCTGCGCCGCAGGATAGTCCCACATTTAATGGACTGGGTGTTAAATTGATTGATGTGTTTGGCAGTGTTGGTCCGGGGATGGGAAGAGTAGGTGCGTTGAATTTAACACTGCGTTAGTCTCTAACTCCTTTTAGTCTATCGCCCGTCTTCATTACGCATCATTTCTTATTTATTTGCCTCTTTTAAAATTATTTGCAGGAACAATTTTGTGTTTGGTCTCGTGTAACGGAAGGCAACGGTTTTCAATGAACATTGACAAGAATATTTTCCCATGTGAAAAGATTTTTGAAAACTTTGGGCAGTACGTTCAAGAGGAATTAGATACGTTGTGGGAGGCTGCAGACATTAAAGCATAGCATGCAATTTAATTTTACACAACTTAGAAAGCCAGTTGACAAAGTATATAATTTTTTATAATTATCTCGATAATAAAACTCGAATGAAGCTTTTTGAGGTTTCCGGTTTCCGGTTTGCGGGCCTCCATCCAGTTTCAGCTCTGCCTCTCACTTGAGCTCAAAACTAATTTTGCTACCTTATCACATGATTTTGTATCTGTTTGTATCGTTTAATAAGCAACCATCTTGCTAATAGCAACAAGTCTATAGTATGTATGGCTTAATCATGTAATTTTCATTTTTTCGAAAATATCAAATATTCCTTTTTGGGATATATACCTTTCTGATTTTAATATTCCGTATGTCAAAAGAAATTCATTTATTTTCTAAATGAGGCAAGACTAAAACGTAATTTTGTGCAGAAGATACTAAAGGCGTTGATGCAGATATGTTTTATTTTAAATTTCATTGTAGCATACGTAAAAAGTTACATTCCGTAGGACGGGCCGCTTGACTTGTTAAATAATGTAATATATTGTGTACATACCAATACCAATACTGCAAGAAATATATGTGAATAATTTGTTGATTAAAGTGGTCCTAGTATATATTTGTTTGATAACTATTTTACGTAGTTAATAAGTTCATTTGCATACTATTATATGTATCGATTATAATAGTCATAGAATATCCTAATGTATTCATTCATTCATGCAAGCGCATACAGTGCACAATATAAATATAAAGTCTAGACACTTGATCTGTGGCCTATGATGATAATAACTAACGTGTAAATGTGAACGAACTGTGAAGGTCAAAAGTGTATGGTTATATTATCATCCCAGTTGAGGTGGGTGTATTTACAAGGTTTT
>JAQFZE010004540.1:0-11144 GCA_034695245.1 Dicyrtomina saundersi | reverse complement strand
AAAAAATATAACTTAACCTGTCCCACGTCCCTACTGCCGTATCTTAGAGCGCAAATATGTTATGTCTCCCCCTTAACTAAACCTTAGTTATATTATATACTGATCAGAAATGCATACTGTTTGAAGAAAGAACAGCAACATTAACATTACATAATATTTTTCAGTATTTACATAATTTATTAATTTATTTCTATTAATTTAAATTACATTCGTCCAACAACATTAACCAACACGGATCGAAATACTGGAAATCGCTTTCACTTCCACTCTATTCACTTTCAAATATTGTTAAATAGGAATTAATTGTATCCGCTCATTACGGAACACACAACCTCCTTAATAAACAATACAGTTTAATTAATCACACTTACTCAAAAGCACTCATTATTTATATATTCATACCTCAATAATTTGTTGACGCTTCAAAAAACATGTATTTATAACGAACAATCATACATCATATTATAGCATATGGCATATACCTACCAATCAATCGAATCCATTTTACTTTCCTAGTTCTACATCCTCCACACGCTATGCGAATTATTTTAAAATAATAATATAAACACTTAGCCAATATTAAACTATCCTACCAAAATTTGATAAGTATGTATATAGGTAAAATTGAAAAATCGAAAAAAAATCGTTGCTCGTATTAATTACACATTATTGAGTACTTAAGTAATTTTTTAGTATTTTTATAGTTTCAGTTCTCGGGAATTTATATCAAAAAGTTGTATATGTACCACTTCCAGTTCAAAAATCTTGCACATATTTTTAAGGATACACCAAACATATAACATATATACGCCTCCAGTGATTTTCTCTTTTTTACTTAACAATAATGACAACATAAAATTATAAAAAATCAGAAATCAAATCAATGCTGATGACAAAATGTAAAATCCATTTAATTAATGGTGATTTTTCATTCTTCTTTCTTCACATTTCCAATGGTTTTTTTTTGCGTCTTTTTGCGAATATATGACATTGAAATGATGAAGATTACCACATTGAGTAGTCTACGTCGTCACTGCCGAACGTCACAAAAAAACCAGCGATGGTGAGAAAGACGACGATATTCCCTCCCACAACGTACCAACAAGCCGGCACCTCTATCTGCAAAATCAATCGGAAACAACAGAGATAAATGTTTCATTCATTTTGTAATAATAATATGTAATGTATGGGTGACTTTTAGATTTTAAGTTCACTGCTGACAGCCACTTACAACGTCCTGTCTGGCCATGACAATTGGGAGACCAAAGGAGGAGATAAGAATACCCATAGTGAGGAAGATGGCCAGCTCTTGACAGCTATTTGAGGGTCCCATCCCAGCCGCATTGTAGCGACGAGCGATGAGCATCGGAATGGGGGACAGGATGTAAAATATTATGTTGAAAAAAGGCCACCACCTGTTACCCCAATCGTTATTAGAATCATTGTTTTTTAAAAAATTACATTGCCATCTTTTGCTGTATACAATAACCTATTAGGAATTTAAACATTGACCTTGTCCTAACAACAACTGATGACGTTCACTTACTTTTGATAGACTGCACAGCCGACCACAAGGAGGGTCATCCCCACCGAGCCGAAAAACGCCAACGTTACCAAACTGCGGATACAATAAATAAAATGTGACATTCATTAATTAAAGCCCTACCATATGGAAGAATCTTATCATAGGTTTAGTGTTCAACTGTTAATAAATACTGAAATTAAATATTAAAACCCATTAAATATTGGTAAATATTTAAATATTACTTACGCTAAAAGTAGACCAGTCATTGTAGAAGCCATATCGTTCAATTTTGTTTGAAAGTGGGTGGGAATGCACGTTCAGTCGGTAGATTGATTCAGTAGAAGTAGAATATTGTTGTTGCGGCCGTTGCGGGTTGAGACGGATTGAAGTTTTTAAAATATTCCGCAATATTCCGCATAAGTCAAGCCCGGAGAGCAGAAAATATAATAGAAATAGTCCAATTAATTAAATTTACTATTGCAAAATATAGGGAGTTTTGAATTTAGACTTTTTTGAAGTACGGAGTACATTCGACACTTTGTGCTTGTGTGCCGTATGTACTTCGTACAAATCTATTTTATAGATATAGATGTATCCATTATTTCAAAAAACTTAATAAATAATAATATTATCACAAAAAATATTGTGCAACAAAAACATTAAAAAGAAATTTTTCGAAAAAAGGACATCATACAAGAAACATAAGGAAAATTTCAAGATTCTATGGTGACGTGTTGTCAATCTGTCAATTAACTTCAGTGTGAGTGGGAACACAAAGTGATATGAGAAATGTGTTGTGATTATAAGCTATTTAGATTCCCCTTCAATTGCCGCTAAGCACTAAGCAAAAGCTAAACTAACCTGGCTGACCAAGTAGAGTAAAATGACAACAGAACAAAACAAATTAAATTTACAGTTATAGGATTAAATTTTTAAAGATACAAACTGAAAAAAAGAAAACAGCAAACTCTGATCACTACTGTGAATGGAAACTAACAAATAGAAAAATTTATCAATTACTTAGAAAGAAGAACCCCGAATTTATTAGAATTTGGCAATTTTGGCAAGGATATACTTATAATTTATTTGACGCATAACTACAGTTGAAAATATTATGGCAATTGGAGCTTGACCATTGTACCTTTTAAGCCTGCCATGACTGATGAGATGACTCAAGACAAAGTGAAACAATGATAATCAACCGTGTTCGCCTTTTCGAAGGACAGACTTTTTCAGAATTAAATTATGAAAACCGCTACAGCTGATTCCCTGGAACTTCTTCGAAGCGAAGCATGTGGTGATCTATAAAATTCCAAATATTTCCCTCCTGCTTTCTATAGGCGTTGACAGCAATAATAGTAAAAAACTGTTCTCCCACCAATTTCTTTTCTGGGATTTGAAGCACTTTATGTAGTTTCAATCAATAATCGTTCTTCAATGAAATGTGGGAAGAGATTACTGCTCCTTGTTTCTCAAGTGTGTCTGTCTGTAAACAAAATAGTTAAATAAACAACAACATCCAACATCAGTATTTTAACACTAATTAATTTACAACTGAAGACTGAAATTTACGCAGATACCTATATAATTAGGTATTAATTCGTAAGTGTAATTCCTATTAATACATAGTTTAGTTGCAAATGTTGCTTCCCTTACTGACAAGACTGACTATAGCCAATAGCCACCCAATAACAAACAAACAACATAACTCAGAAAGGAACGACGCTGACGAATTCCACAATTCTACAGATGAGTCACTGACTGGACTGAATCAGATTTCAGATTTAGTTTGATAATAAAGTTATTTTGAATTCTCTTGATTATCAAATTATTATAATAAATTACCTGACAGACAGAAGCTGAATAGGTCAGTGGTCACTGCACTGGATGAAAACAATGAAAATACTGCTGCAATCTCTGTTTTGTTTTTTTTCAAAATTAGTTTGAACCTTCACCTTATTCAATTTTAATTCGCAGACAGACGAACTGATTTAAGTAAACACTGTTTGATTGCAAATTGTAGTAATTGCAACAACGAACAACACTATTCTATATGTCGCAGAATTGCAGAGAGAAGCAGAAACAGAAGGAATTTAATTTGATTTGTAAATAAGTAAAGTCAGTGTCAGAAGTCAGAAGAATGAGAGAAGCCACCAAAGTAAAAGTTACAGAGTAAATGGGGAGTGTTTTCCTGTTTTTGTCCATGTAGAAAAGAAATTACGAAATACCCGGGTAGTTGAGAAGGGGAGGTTAGCACTTGGACATTGTCCCAGCAGGAAGTTCGTCCATATGCGTCTGTGAAATAAAGCGAAGCGGACCTTTCAAACGGGACACAATAGATGAGCTTTTCAAAGCCCCGCGTTTGGCCCTCCACTCGGCATCACATGTCCCACACGGGATAGAAAGTCAAACAAACTTTCTGGTCGTTCCATGTTTTGCCTGAGTGACGAGTGAGTCAAGGCAAAGGTCTTTGCCACCAGCACCAAGAAAACGTGCATAAACTACGTCCTTTGCAAACATCTGGCATTTCGAACCCCTACCCCCCTTTTCTGGTATGCACACAGATGTAAAAGGATACGCAGCTTGAACCCCTAAGTAATTTATGCACGCCAAACCAACACCACCGAGTGCACTGCCATATGATAATAACTTAATAAGCTACGCAGGGACCGTTCGTAAATGATGTTAACACATTTTTGCCCTTTTCGTACTAACCCGCATCGTTAGCATTAGAGAGGACCAATACCAAACCCACCCTTTGGGATTGTACTGTGATGGCGGGATAGAGCCCGTGTGCGTAGGGTCTATATGTACGCTTATGATTAGAAAGCATTCACAAATGACGCTATTATATTATTGTTCAATTTTCTGACGTACCCACCCAGGGCCCGATAATGCGGCTAGTGCAGGCAGCCCCCGCTGCTTAAATATTCAAAAAATATGTAAGTAAGTACTTACATAAATGAAACATTTTGAAGTTTTCAGAAATGTTTAAAAAGAATATTTTGACTTTTCAAAAACATGCAAAATAAAACATTTCACACTTTTCTCATACGATGTAAATAGAATATTTTGCACTTTTCTGAATCAAGTAAAAAGAACATTTTGCACTTTTATAAAACATGTAAATACAACATTTTGCTTTAAGTACCAAAGAAAACCATCAATAAGATTTAAATGGTGGTTTTTATATGGAAACAAATTGCTGCCCCAAAGCAATTACTTCATCCGGCCCTGTCCATTTCTCGTGCTTATCATGAGAGGGCAAATTGTCATTTTTGGAACCCACCTTTCTACAAAGATGCTACGGACGTTATTTGTGATCGATCCCTCGGTAGATTGCGTGTTGCTGTGGAGTGTGTGTTGGTAGGTTTGTGTGACGTTGCCGTTCAGGCGCCCAAGTGACAGTCCGTTCTGTCCGACGGAATGACTTGCAACTTCCTCCAACTGCAAAGCCGGCTTCTTTCTTTTCCACTCGAAATCCACAGCAAAATCCTGGTTTACTGCTTTGGAAATGTTGAGGGGGCGAAGTGGCAACGGCGGCGGAGAAGGCATGTCAGCAGCTACACTCAATGCAAAGTCATAGGGACAGAGCCAAAAAGACGAAAAGACGAAATCTACGTTGACTGAGCTGAGTGAGTTTAGTCAAGTCATTCTCCTGCCTTTTCTTTCTTTCCTCTCAACAGAGTCCAGTCATTATTTGTCTACTCTGTATTAAATAGCGTTACGGCTGATTACGATTACAGAACGTATTTTAGTAATAATTAATTAACTTAGCTCATATTTTACATAGGCAGGGATAGGGAAGCGAGAGGACCAGGCACCAGTGGCACCAGTCACCAGTTCATTCATAGCACTACATAGGAAAGGAGCTTTTCTTCATCTAAATTCCCACATTTTCATCCAAATTTTCCATTGAAAACCCGTCTCTACCCGGCTCCCGGATTCCTCACGGTTCAAAAAATATACTCAACAACCACCACTGACACCTCCAAGTCAGACCAACCATGGCTGATGGTCGAACGTGAGTCTTATTTTTCATTTTTAATCCAACTTGTACATTTGACATTTTAGAACCTCATATTATGTAGTTAGGCTAGTATATAGGAACTAGACACCATTTTCATTTTTTTTAATTAGAGTCAGTATTAGTCAGTAAGTAAGTGTTAAGTAGGAGCTAATCTCAAATATTAATGTTTGAATATTTTGTCAAGTGTTTTAATAAATATTTGAAATCTAAATGTTTATTTGCTCGGCGGTTATGCGATGCCTATTTCTCCGAGTTTGAAGTTCTGCCTGAACTTTAGATCCCTTCCCTTCCTTGAAGTCCACTCTCAAATTTTGAATTTTGTTTCACTGACTGTCGCCGTTAAGCTCAGCGTTAGTCAGTCAAATATATTTGACCAAATTTAATTAATTTCGTATTTATTTCCAATTTTGAATGTTTCATTTCGTTTGTCGTTCATCGTTTAAATAGTTGATAGTAAAGTGTTATGCATTTTTTGCTTTGTCATTCATCACTGCCCAACGTCAAAAAAAAGCCGAAGTACAACAACTTTATTAGAGTCAGTCACCAGGCATAGTTTAGCGCTAGCAGTCTACCATCTAAATACCTAAGTAGAAACGGAATGAACTGACTGAATGAGATAAATCACAGAAGCACGACTGCTGATCTGCCAAGAGGCAGGCAGGCAGTCGTTAGAAGGAAAGAGGCAAAATCGCAAATGCAAAATGTATAGCGAATGAGCGGCTATTTGGCATAATATTTGGCATTCCGGTTTTTAGTGTACATAATAATCAATTAGATCTCAAAATTACAAAATATAAACTAGTTCAAACTGAAAATTTGTTGTCGCCCTAAAAATACTGAATATGGAATATAAAACTCTAGCTGCACTTACAGTTGAAAGTTGATTTATAAGAATTCTAGTTCATTCAATGACCTTAATGCACAATGTAAAATCCCTGGAGGAAATGACAGGCATGTAATTCATTATTTTGATCTTGATCCCTACATAGATTACGGAGTAATTTACTACTCCCGTTACGTCATACGTCATGAACCGGACAATTCCATTTTTATTTACTTATCTGCATTTTCCTTTCGTTTATTGATTTATTAATCCGTCACTGCCTTTTGTGTAGCGTGTCTTTCTTTTTTTGGCTTTACCTAGTTTTTAGTTGAGTCTTGATAATTTAACTTTTGACAACTTGACCTTTTTTTATTTTTCCTTCAGTGGTCCACGTCCAGCGTCGACCTCTTTCATCTTTCCTTGCCACCATTATTATGTATTAAGGACACGGTCTTTTTCGCCATGAAATTGTTTATAACTTATTCCATTAATGCTGCATTCAGCATTGTGCATTATGATATGACTAATTATTAAGTTATCTGATAGGCGCCTTAGATTTCGGAAACAAAATGAATAAAAAATTGAAAAGAAAGTGTGTAGATCAAAGCATAATGTCCTGTAGTTGTAGCTGTCAGATATTTAAAGAGATATTTTGAATCTAAATGGTGGTATGCCTTTTATTAACTTTTCAGGGAAGATCTTGCCACGGCGATCCTTAAGAAAAAGGATAAGCCAAACCGATTGATTGTTGAAGATTCTGCTTCTCAGGATAACTCCGTTGTATCATTATCTCAGGTAACTTCAAACGCAGTTTCTTAAAAATTAAAACTTTGTGAGAAAAACGATGCGTCAGCTAATATTCTGCATTATAGTAGTATTAATTATCGGAGAAATCGGCGTTGTTATTAATGTCAATGTGTGGGATTTGTCTGATTACAGAATAAGATGGATGGCTTGGACATATTCCGTGGAGACACAGTTCTGTTGAAGGGGAAGCGTCGTCGAGAGGCGGTCTGCATCGTGCTGGCTGATGACAAGTGTGGGGAAGACAAAATCCTCATGAATCGTGTCGTGCGTAATAATCTACGAGTTCGCTTGGGGGACGTCGTGTCCATTCAGTCCTGCCCCGACGTTCAGTACGGGAAGAGAGTCCACATCCTTCCCATTGACGACACCGTGGAGGGTCTGACAGGGAACTTGTTCGAAGTGTACTTGAAGCCTTACTTCCTCGAAGCCTACCGCCCCATCCACAAGGGGGACGTCTTCATTGCTCGCGGGGGGATGAGAGCCGTAGAGTTCAAAGTGGTCGAGACTGACCCGTCTCCCTTCTGCATCGTCGCTCCGGACACGATCATCCACTGCGAGGGTGACCCCATCAAGAGGGAGGAGGAGGAGGAGGCACTCAATGCGGTGGGCTACGACGATATCGGTGGCTGCCGGAAGCAGTTGGCCCAGATTAAAGAGATGGTGGAGCTCCCCCTCCGTCATCCCAGTCTCTTCAAAGCTATCGGAGTGAAGCCCCCTAGGGGAATTCTTCTCTATGGACCACCCGGAACTGGAAAAACCCTCATCGCTCGTGCCGTTGCGAATGAGACCGGAGCTTTCTTCTTCCTCATCAACGGTCCGGAGATCATGAGTAAGTTGGCTGGGGAGTCTGAGTCAAATCTGAGGAAGGCTTTCGAAGAGGCGGAGAAGAACTCGCCCTCCATCATCTTCATCGACGAGCTGGATGCGATTGCTCCCAAGAGGGAGAAGACTCACGGGGAAGTTGAGCGGAGAATTGTGTCTCAGTTGCTCACGTTGATGGATGGTTTGAAGCAGCGCTCTCACGTCATCGTCATGGCTGCCACAAATCGACCCAATTCCATCGATGCAGCTCTTCGTCGCTTCGGTCGTTTCGATCGGGAGATTGACATTGGGATCCCGGATGCAACTGGACGACTCGAGATCCTTCGAATCCACACGAAGAACATGAAGTTGGCTGACGATGTGGACTTGGAGAAAATTGCAGCGGACAGTCACGGTCATGTAGGTGCGGATTTGGCTGCTCTCTGCTCAGAGGCCGCTCTTCAACAGATTCGTGAGAAGATGGATTTGATTGACTTGGAGGACGACCAGATCGACGCAGAGGTGCTCAACTCCCTCGCCGTCACCATGGACAACTTCCGCTATGCAATGGGCAAGAGCAGTCCAAGTGCCCTCAGAGAAACTGTAGTGGAAGTGCCGAATGTGTCTTGGCACGACGTCGGAGGACTGGAGAATGTGAAGCGAGAGCTCCAGGAGTTGGTTCAATATCCAGTCGAGTACCCGGACAAGTTCCTCAAGTTTGGGATGCAGCCTTCCAAGGGTGTCCTCTTCTATGGCCCTCCTGGTTGTGGTAAAACTCTGTTGGCCAAGGCCATTGCGAACGAGTGCCAGGCTAACTTTATCAGCATCAAAGGCCCAGAACTTCTAACTATGTGGTTTGGAGAATCAGAAGCTAATGTTCGAGATGTATTCGACAAGGTAATGTGTCTTTCATTCCTTAATTCATAAATTCAAAATTTATATGTTAATTTATATGTTAACTATGATGAATTAATTAATTGCAATGAAGTTTTTTTCCTAATTTCCAATTTTCAGGCTCGTGCTGCAGCTCCATGTGTGCTTTTCTTTGATGAATTGGATTCTATAGCAAAAGCTCGTGGTGGAAATGTTGGAGATGCTGGTGGAGCAGCTGATCGCGTCATTAATCAGATCCTCACAGAGATGGACGGTATGGGCGCTAAGAAAAATGTCTTCATTATCGGAGCTACAAATCGACCAGGTGAACTACTCTGCCCCGAATTGACAGACATTTAAACAGTTATTATCTACACCCGATATTTAATGTAAACATACTTACAAAATTTAACTAATTCGTTTTTTTTTGTATACTTTACTTGCAGACATTATCGATCCTGCTATCCTCCGACCGGGTCGTCTGGATCAGCTGATCTACATCCCACTGCCAGATGAGAAATCTCGGGAAGCTATATTCCGGGCTAATTTACGTAAATCTCCCATTTCAAGGGTAAGTTCAAAAACCGAATCCGAAAAACATAAAATCTAACAATAACAGCAACAATTGGGCTTTTGCAAGATGTTATTATAATGTTTTTTGATTTCATTCTTGTGGTTTGTTGTACAGGATGTAGAGCTAACATATTTAGCGAAGGTGACTCATGGATTTTCAGGTGCGGATCTGACAGAGATATGTCAGCGTGCGTGCAAATTGGCAATTCGTCAGTCCATCGATTTCGAGATCCGGAAGGAGAAGGAGCGGGCACAGAACCCAGACGCAGTCATGGAAGAGGATGAGGAGGACCCAGTTCCAGAAATCACCAAGGCTCATTTTGAAGAATCCATGAAGTATGCTCGACGCTCCGTCTCAGACAATGACATTCGCAAGTACGAAATGTTCGCTCAGACTCTTCAGCAGTCTCGTGGCTTTGGAAGTAACTTTCGGTGAGTTGAGTATCTCAGGAGGATACCCATCACACTTTTTTTTAACTGACATAGTGTCCGTCAGTCACATTCCAGATATTACCCCGGAATAAAACCATAGCTAAATTTAACTTCATTGTAATTTCTTGATTTCAGATTCCCTGGTCAGCAAGGAGGAGGTGGAGGCGGTGGGGCAGGAAATAATCCCCAGAATCCCCAGGGTGGTAACTTCAATGAGAATGAAGACGACGATTTGTACAGCTAGAGATGTTCCAGTTCGAGTCATTCAGTTTACAACAACACAACAAAATATATGAAAAGGCAAAAAAAAACAACAAATCAGATAATTCGATTTCGGTAATTTGTAAATTGTAAAATGAGGATTGATGTATTGATATAAAAAAGATAATAATTGGATGAGAAGATTAAAGGGAACTCTTGAGACATATATTATATAGAACTATAGTTAATTTTGGTAGATTAGATGTCGATGACGAAAGGGAGTTGCATTTCCATCTACAAACTCCACACCACTCAAGAAAGAATCAAAAACAACAACAACAACCAAATTTTCAACTTTGTATGATAAGCAAATTACTATCAAACTAATTATCTTTACGATTACCTTCATTTTCATTACAAACATTTATTATACTTATATTATTAGATATTACTATGTTATTCAATTATTACGAGTTTACAAAAATACATGGAAAACTTGAGTAAGTACATGTTTCATTTAAAATAAAAAGAAGGGGCGGTGGACAAAAAAAAAATATCGAAGAGTCTTATTTCATTATTTTATTGGGATCTTCATAATTTTTGTGGTGAGTTTTAGATGCGATGCGATAATTAAATTGGTCAATATGAAAGAAATTCTGCACTTGTTTTTAATATTTCAATGTCAATACTTTTATTACTTAATTAATTCTCCATTATTCATTTAACATTAGTCACATATTTTGAGAAGCCAAACGCCACAAGTTTAGTGTCTTTAGAGTCAAGAATAAGATATTACACATTTCTTAAACATTATTATTACAGTACAATTAATTAAAATTAAAATACCATATATTTATAACTATTTATGTGCTTAACACAAAAATCCCGTTCTACCGGCTTTCATTCCATATTCCATCCAAAGTTGTTGTGTAAACAGACGACCTCGTTCGTAGTACTAAAAACAAATCGTCAACGAATTTTGATTTCCCAATGTTTTTCTACAAGCACTTGATATTATTATTTTACTTATATTTTAATTGTTTTGTGAAGACACAACAATCCAATTTCAATATTTAAAA
>JAQFZE010004539.1:0-11145 GCA_034695245.1 Dicyrtomina saundersi | reverse complement strand
ATTTAAAATGTCTGTAGAACCAACAGACAGGATACATAGGGTTCAATTTCAAAAACAAAACAAAAAATATAATGGTATATACAATTCTCCCTAAGTGAACAAAAACAAAAACTTCAACAAAACATAAACATGATAAAACATGTTTTTTCAATGACATTAGTAACAAAAAAATACTATATATATAGGAATACCGTCATTGACATACAATTCCCTATAATTTAAAAAATAATTCAAACCACAAAGGTTGATTGGAATTTTATAAAACAGTATATATATTTGAAGAATAACAAGTAGCCAGATAAAATCATATTACATAGTAGAGAAAAAAAAATACTTCACAGGTGCAGATGGGCAATCGGAAAATTACTAACCGTAGATCTAACATACCGTTTATCCAAGTCCTTTTGTTGTTTTTGTTCTAATTAAAACTCTTTGAAACAAACTTAAAGATACGGTTCAGATAGTTTCAAATTTCCCCAATACCTTCAGAGCTGAATACGTACGGAAGCAATAATGTCAGGCGATAAGTACGTTGAGCCTTGAAAGAAGTAAACAAATGTTCATCATGACAAACACGGAGCAAGTTGATAATAGTATGGTCAGTTTGGGCGTCAGTATCTTGTGAGCTCATCTCTACGATTGTCTTCTCTTCTTGTCCTTTGAGCTCTGCTTCCTCCTCCTTCTATGAATACTTAAATAAAATTTTATGTAGTTGCAGTAACTAAGCGTTACTTTAGTATGGATGGCAATCACAAAAATACTTCCAATAAGCATTACATTCAACCAGCCCAACAGTACATCCAGATTTCAACGACGAAAGATTGGTATAAAGAACCTTTTAGGGAGAGAAAAGGAATTAACTATTTAACAGAAACAAAACAAAAGATTTAAAAAAACCTCATACCGTAATGATAGCAAGCTCTATTAGATATTCTAACTAGTCCAGTTAGTTTGCTCCATAGCGCACAATGGGCATCCGTGGAACGGCAGGTTGTATTCCAGAACGACATGGAACTCTTTGAATTTGCCAACTTTCACATTCACATTATTGAAGAATCTTTGGGTTATTTCTGCCAAAGACGGAATCTTTTCCGACAACGACCGAAAGACGGGTCGGGAATCTGGAAAACGAACAGTGGTAGACGAAACTTTCCAACTTAAATCTGGCTGTAGAGTGCATAATCTTGTAGTTAAATAGTAAGTAGCCATTTACTGAACCTGATAGCTAGGATCTTTTAATCAAAGAATTAGATCAACTTTATAATTGATGTTCAAAATAATCGAAATTTTGTTTCCTAAGCGAAAATAATTTTGATAGAATAACTAAAATAGGAATAAAGGGCGACTATGACTAGTTCTACTCACTTCTATGTCAAATTACTGACTGCCGCACATCAAACAAGAACCAAATGCTTAAAAATCTGTGTCCTTATTGTGCTTCATGTGAAACACTCAACTTTGACCTTTTTATTATAGTAGACCACATAAATTTGTCATACGCTTAAGTAAACGTAAACGGTCCAAAGCAGTATTGAAGAAACTTAGTTTGGCATCAAATTTCAAAGACAAAAAAAATATAAAATCCCTCATAGTCAAACAGAGAATGATGGTGCATCACATGTATGGAGAAGAAGAGTAGGATTTTAAAACTACAAAATTTGTCTTAGGATCATTTCTCCACAACTTTTATACGGTAGTGGCGATACCTAACCACACAAGTGACTTATTACATATACTATAGCTATGCGTTTAGAACTATATATCAGTATAATATTTCAGATGCAATTATTATAGACGATGCATGACCTTATGGTATTTCTGTGACGTAAGCAGGTCCAAAGATAAAAGAAAATTAAACTTTTATTGAACGCAACATATAAATATATATATATATTATTACAAGAATAAGTAGTCTTATTTTATGCAATAGTCTAAGTAGCCTTATATACCTTTAAATAGCGATAACTGACAATTATATATTAGTACACTTAAAAAAAGCCTATAGCCTCGAACTGGATTAAACAAGTTATAGACACTAAAAAAAGGAACAAAACAAAACAAAAATGAACGCATTATTGTAGATAAATCAATGACAATCAGCACACGTATACATTTAAATACAATGCGGTATGACACAAGCTAGAACTTTGTCCGATACAAGCATCCTACTCCTACGTATAAAAGAAAAACATATTAACTAACAGTTTTAAAACCATATTTTAAATTTCAAAGCAGATCAAATTCGACATTAATAAAGTCGTTTAATCAAATTATCAATTTTAAGTTACAATAATTGTGAATTGATGTAAAGAACAAACCATTATCGATTACATAAAAGACAAAACAAGTTGCTTAAATATAGTTAGGCTAGTAAATGTTGCAACAACAATCAAACTGCATCTTATTCTGTCATTAAACAAACAACCAAAAATGACATTCAGGAAATATAATCATTTAATAATAAAGTTCTCCTAAGGTGAGTTCTCCAAATGTAAAAACAAATAAAACAAAACTGGAAATAAACATAAAAAAAAATTCTTTTTCCTCTTCTTTTTCCCCCTAATTCGTCTTTCCCTTCTATTTAGTCATCAGAAGCCTATTTTGTTTTGTGCAGCGAAAAACTTTGTTCCTTGCTATTCAAAGCATTAATCATAACCTGGTGCGCGAATGGCAACTTTTTGCCAACTGAGACAAAATAAAAAGGACTACTAGATTTTGGCAACACCTTAGCAGTAGAATTACTTGCAGCGCTTGCATTACTGGTATTGCTAGAAGTAGCTGATTCCGACGATTCTATGGTACAATTTGTTTTTACAGTAGTAGCGTCCACATTCTTGCCAGGAATAAGTAAGTCTTGTGAGGAGTCTCTACCTGATAAACGGGTGTCGTCTCTGGTCGGTTTTACACTCATGGCTTCCACAGAATCAATAGCTTCTCTAACATTTCTGCCACCGTCTATGATTTAGGAAATTAAAATTGCTATAGTTTGCTAACTAGTACTTATGTCAGCATCAAAGAAAGAGTATATGAAACAAAAATAATTTTTTGTATGACATAAATACCTGTATCATGGATGCCATCATCATCTTAACAAACATTGTGAGATACTTCAGAGTTCAGCATAAAACTCGTATAACGATGCGGGATAGTCTTAACATCTTTTTTGACTCTGAGGTTACTGCAGATCTGTTAAGGATGAATTTTGGAGTCTTCTACATCGCTGTGAATTTGTCTTCTATTCTTGGGGCAACTAAATCCTTGAGCTAAACTTAAAGAAATTTGAGAGTCACAGCGCGTCTTCTTGGCACGTGATTTTTCATCTACAAGCAAGGAAGTGTTGAAATTAGGGTCTGGAAAATGAGGTTTAAGGGTGACATCAACCCGATAGCAAGTAGAAAAAAGCTGAGAATTGCACTCATTGCTAATTTAAGTGGAGTTTCTGGACCTTTTACGAGACCCTGCAAGCTCTGACGTCTCCGAACATGAGTCTTTACTTAAACTGGGTCTCTGCGCTTCTGGAAGACATGTTGTAAGGTGTCGACTGAAGTTGCCATTTCGAATGCACAGTCCACAATGGAAACAAATCTTTTGATAAGATTGTAAAATATGCCACTTTGTTTCATGGTCTTCAAGATCGAAGGGAAGAATCAAACTGGGCAAAAGACATTGCTCACTTTGAACTGCGATATGCTAATGAATCTTTGTGACATTACTGCGATAATGGTCAATCCCTATTATGAATTGTTTTTACCCACGCCGTTTAGGGCATTAGGGGCAAGCTAAAGAATATTTAAATTAAAACACAAAATTAAAATAATTAAATTGTTTTTCTGTTTTTCCGCACGAGTACCGTCTAGAGTTAACGAAACCTGGAAGGCCGAAAAAAAGACATCCAAGACACAAAATTGTAGATAAATGTGTGTTAACGGCTTACCTGCTGATTGCAGGTTCAGCATACTAGGAGGCAAACTGACTTCAATAAATAGGTCCTCCTCTGGAATTAACGGGAAGTCGTTTATACATTTCGACATTTTGGCTTAGGTTAGGACATCAATCTCGGTCACCGGGAAAGCAGTTACTTCCAATAAGGTGAATTGGTCTAAGTATATATCATCACCTATATTCTGTTCCGCAGCCCAATCTAAATCCTGTGGGGTGAACTTTAAAATTTACAAAAAATGACAAGTTCCTGGAATATTATATGGCAGCCGTAAAACCTTAAGCGTAAAATGCTCATTTGATTTTCGCCTGTAGTTGCAATGTTCGGCATATTGTTTTTGAATAGACGGTGTCATGGCAAAGTAGTAGCTGTTGGGAAAATTTTCTTCACAAGGATCCAAAGGCCCGATGGTAGTTTAGCATAATCAATGCCCAATTCCAGTATAAATGAACGTAAACTGGGTTTTTTTGTGAGTATACGTGCAAATTCCGAATAGAGTCAGTACCTCGAAGCTCTCCACGATTACTGAGTTGCTGTAATTTTTTTGCAACAGCAAAAACTGCAGGAGCATTAAGATTTTGGAATTCACAGGGAATAGATAGTAACTTCCAATAACATGGCCTGTTTGATTTGTTGGATCCTTTAACAAATTATTAATTAAATCTTCGCATGGCACAACAGATATCAGAATATCGCCAGTGACTGTAATATGTCCTTCAGGTGCAACAGATTCGGATTCCACAACCTTCAGTTTTCTGTTGGACAGGTCCCCAACAACCATTTTGACAAAATTCTCACGCATTTCGCCTTTCAAATATTCAAAATTTAATTGCTGAGGTCTTTGAGAAACGCATATATAACATACATATTTAATAAACATATTCTATTTATCTAAGCCTAAGAAATGAAAAAGCTAGAGACTACAGCGATTATGAAAAAACAACTCCAAATAAAAAAAAAATTATAATAATAACAGATACGTAGAAACAAAACAAAAAGCACTAAATAAATACATATTATTGACTTGCTTAACCTCCACAAAAACAATGTTGTAAATAACCTAAGTCCAATCAGGCCTCATTACCATTATTCTTTTAAAATCAGTAATAAAATGAAATGCATGACGCTCAGTAACTATCCGACTTGGACAACCTGGTTCTTGATGCTCCAACTTGACAAGATATTCCTAAGAGACTCTCTCAATAGATTCATTGTTGAGCTAAAAAAAAACAAAAGCATAAACAAACAAACAAATTTTAATTTGTTTTAGAAATGAAAAGACAGAAATAATTCAGTAATCAAATCATTGGACGTATTCTATATTTTCACAAATATATCAATAGGTTCTCATTGTAGAGTCAAATATTTTAAGTACAATTACACACCGTTGATATAAACAAAGACAAACAATTGCTGTATATTTGTAATGGAAAATGAATTTCACCTTAAACCTCTTTTTTAAGTCATAACTCTGACAAATGCAGGATGGTATAGGTCTTCGGGAACGTCCGGAACTCTGTCAGATAGCACGTTAATTATTTTGTTTAGGTAATAATAGGCTGAGTAGAAGATCACTCGTAACAATTTTATAAATTAGAAAATGATATGTAGTGAAACACCTACGAATAAAAATAAACTCACTATTATTAGGCTTATCCTCGTTTTCTTCTAAATATTTGACCGGGAAGCAATGTAGCTCAAACCAATAGCCTTACAGTAGCTGAGCGAGCTAATAATCTGCCTGGCACACTACTGTAGTCAATGCCTACTAAACTGAAAGTCGGCTAAGAGGTAAGAAAAGAGGATACCATTGCAGTAAACAGGGACTCCAAACCCCACAGAAATTCACGCTGTATGATATAGCCCGCACAGAGCACTGTGTAGCACTCCCTGAGGAATTAGTCCACAAAGCAAAAGTAAGATGCAACTCGGAGCCCTTAGAATGGAAAACTAATGCGTGCTTTTCGTGCTGCAGTTAAATTTCAAATATTCCGTCTATCGTGAGTACAGATCAAAGCAACCCGAACAAGTTGAGAGGGTCGTGGGGTACAATCTATTATTATAAACACTGCATTTGTTGCAACTATACAAACAGTAATAGCTGGAGGAGCCACAGAGGCCATATAAAAAATAAAAAAACAATAAATAAAGCCTTGAGAGAACATTTAAGCTCACTAAAACTATTTCTTGGTATTTGTGAGATAAAGCCTGCTTGCCCTTGGATTTTCTGAAGTCTGTTACATTGAATGTAGTGGTTTTGTCTATTCCTGTCATGGAAACGTATAGTCACACCCAAAAGCTTTGTTTTGTATCAAACTACATATACACGTCGTCATTATTATTCACAATAACAATACTAATTTACTACAAGTGAACGGCAGCAGTAGGTGGTTAATTCATTTAAAATTCAGTGTAATGTCAAAAAAAACTAAGGCCATATGACATATTAAAACAAAGCACTGAATTTTAAAAAAAAATCACAAATTGAAACAAAATTTCGTCTAAAAAAACTAGATTGATGAAGTACGTTAAACAAAAAAAAAGAAGAAAACAATTTTGTTTAGTACATTAAAAAAATGCTTGATATATATATATGATTTATTTATTTTAATTTAAAGAATCATTAATTGCGTAGACAAATAGGTGCTTATTAAATAAAATATGAATGAGATGCATATTGAAATGAGCCATATCAACAAAGGAAAATAGTTTTGAATTTTTCCTGAATTTAGTCTGCATTTACAGAGGTAAAACAAAATTTGTGAACTATAATCTTCATAAACCATTGAAGGTCTAGAAGTGGAATAGGCTGGAAAGAAGTGATGGCAAATCTGAATATTAGAGTAGCAATTATGGGAATAGATTTTGTTCTTTCGTCTTAAGTTTTGAATTATTGACAAGATTTAAATAGCGTTATTTTGAAGGCTCAACTGGAGATAATTAATCTTCCTAGTTACACTTAGCGTAGCTTGGAATCGGATTAGTGGCCATAACAGTCGGGCACTTTAATTCTTTGTGGATCTTCAGCCTTTCTGCTCGGCTGTACTGGCGATTGTATGCCTTACATAAGAACTGATTCTTTGAATTGTAGAATCTCTGTTTGTGTCGTTGAAGGGTGTGATCTGATACTTAATATAATACATCAGAATTAAGGCACTCATCACAAGATTTTGCGTATTTTTTTAAATGCCTTCGTCTAAGGTAGGCTCATAATAGCCTCTCCGTCGAGAAATCAAGATAGTACCTACAATGTGGACATATTTAAAATCAAGCAGACAAACATCCAAGAAAATTTTACCAGAGAAAATACAAATAAATGAGGTCACACATTTATGGTGAAATATAATACGAGTAACTTACCAAACGGCTGTGGCACACCACGTTCTTCAATGTAGTCCTCTAAACTTTTAGAAGCATGACTTGAACAAGGGATGAATTCTATTTCTGGTAGTCTGGGAATTTCCAAGAGGTCACATTTACAATGCTTCACGAGTTCAACATGGGACATGATAGTCTCTTCATTTGTCCGATGCTGATATTTTTAAGCCTCATTATTTTTGTAATTTATGATTTGGTGGTGCTTATTAAGCTTAGCAAGGGCCCAATTGATGACCAAATACGGCGCTCTTTTATCATTCTTCACACGGTGGACTAAGTCCATATCCTGATCAATAATTTGGAGAAATGACTTATAATAAATAATGAGTATAGCTCGTGGGAATGGTTTATCGCTGAACATTTCAAAGGAATAACAGCATAAAAATAATTAAGTGATACGAGGGAAAAAGTTGAATAGTCGGTGTTTATAATTATCACATTCAAAAATATATGCAGTGCGATAAGCTTCTTTTGGATTGATAATTTTGCGTTACTCAGAGCATGCCTTAACTTCTGGAGAATATAATGAATCCCCTTAGGGCAAATATTTTCAATTGCTACAACAGTAGGGAGCCACTCAACTTCTATATGGATGGGTTTACTAGTATCACAAGAAATCATCTCCAGTTGATTTCCTGCAGGCATAACGGACTTCCAGATATGAGAAAAATCGGTAAACCGAGTTTTAAGTGTCAAAAGGTCGATCCTGACCGTATTTCTAGTTATAAGAGGTGAGCTTATTGCCGTTACAAGATTCGCTCGGACAGTTGGCTCTAAATTTTGAGTAGTAAGGAGTTTTTCACTGTAAGGAATTCTAAATCGCAAACGAAAACAATTATTTGATTTTGTTTAAGAGCAAACCAGAAATGTTATTAACTACAGAGAATCAAAATCCACTTCCATCGCAGGTCGAACACGTAATCATTTGGCACATTATCTTACTTAAGCATAAATAGGAAAAGAGGGTTACAGTACCTCTTAAAACTATGTATTGGCAGTTGACTAATGGCAAATGCCTATTTTCGAATATCTATTGGCAACTGTCTGTTGAGAAATACCTATTGGCAACTGTCTGTTGCCAAATACCTATAGGCAACTGTATGTTGCCAAATACCTATTGGCAACTGAATTTTGTGAGTTTTGTAAAAAAAACTGTATTTGAATGGAAATATGCAAAAGAAAAATTGCAATGCTGGCGACACTAATAAATTTACATTAATAAAAAGTAGCTGTGCTGGTAATACCATAAGGGGTTTGGAAAGTCGCATAATTAAAATTAAACGGTTGTATTATAGATAATTACATCACGGATATAATAACATAATAACTTATAAATCTCAACTAGAAATTGGTATTATTTAGCCAGTAAATAATTTTCGTTTTGACGAATTATAACTCTGAGTTAATTAAATGCTAAAATGAAGTTATAATTTTAATTTTATAAGCGCTCCAGCAATATATGTAAAAAAAAAATTATCAAAGAACAGTCGTCAATCATTTGAGTGGTTTTATGTAAGAATGTTTGTCATTAAAAGTTAAATTACAAAGTCAGGGAAATAATAATTCCGTGTTTAATAAATCGATTTGATATCGGCATATGCGATAAACACAATTTTATTCACGTTGTGTAGGCAAGTGTATAGCAATAGTAAAATACATATATCCATAAGCATACTTAGTCTACGTGATGCATACATGTTTAGATTTCTTTGATAGTCCCATCATTGTCATATTATTGACCGTACAATTTTATTTCGTAAAATAAATGCATTACAAAACATCTAAATCAAATAGAAGTAGAAACTCTGAGCATGTTCAGAAACTTCCTGAATATATTCCAAACAAAAATAGCCTGCTTTTAAAATAATAAAAAGTTGTTAAGGGCAAAACAAGGATAAAAATAAAGTATTTCTTTTTCAAAGTAACCATCATTGGCAATATTTTTGAATATAAAGCAGTGAGCCTAAATATGTCGAAATAAACTTTATTCTTCTAAGCTTTACTTAAATTTCAACATAGTGCCATTAAATATTCAAGTTGGAACACAAAAAACAAACACCAGTAGCTCAGGTATTTCTGTTTCATTTCCATTGCAGCAAGTTGGGGTCGAGCAGAGAAGAAGTCAAAAATAATTCTCTTTATATTTAACAAACTTGTGCAGATTAAATTTAGTGGGACAGAAAACTAGGCCGTAACTTTCACGTCCTTAAAAAAAATTTGCAAAGTATCACATTTATAAATTTTATTTAAATCATTATGACTAAAAAGGCAATCAATCTTAATTCCGCTACAATGTTTTTCCTCTGTTCGTCTTGCCTACTTCCATATAATTTTGATTTAAAAAATTTAAAATTAAAAATCAAAAATCTACATTAAAAAAGTTTGGTTGCAATGTATTTCGTTTGTTGGAATTTGTGTACATGTTACACGCTGCTATTAAACTTGTAGGGCTTATAAAATTATATAAAGGCACAGGGGATTTTAATAGTAACCATTTTTCAATCAATATCTTCTTGGTTGTTGGTTACTTCTCATGCATTATCATACAACACAACTTCACAAAGCATGTATTACTACTATCTGTACAGTCTGGAATGAACTTCACAAAACTAAATTGAAGCAGCACCAGGCAAAATATAGGAATAATAAAAACATATCAAAGTACGTTTCAAAGCAACAGCTTCTGTTGAAATATCTTTCATCTGTTACTTTCGGGTCATTGACGTTTGCAATGTTTGTAATGCTTAGTGATCCTACAAGACCCCAGCTTGTATATCACATTTTTAGCAAGGAAAACAATGTTAACTATGTTTACATACTGTGTGGAATGATAGAGTGTGTACTGATGACAGATATGGTCACAAGTATATATTTCCTTGTATATCTTCATTAAGCGTTTCTTGAACATTGCGATTCCAAGTTAACAACTAGTATTGAAAATGTCTTACAGCTGAAGTAAGTGATTCTGTAAAAACATAATTTTATAATTAATGGCATGTCTCCAGAAACAAGTCATTTCATTTGCACGTTTTTGAAATTTACAACAATTTTCATAATAATTTTTTCAAATTTACAACTGATTTTATCAATTTTTGTAATACAACCAAAAAAAGCTTGCGGATACAAGATATAACGTCTGCTACTAACGTGTGCCAGCAATCTCGAATTCTTATTCATCTATTTAATCGAAGCAACTCAAATACAGTTTTTGCTTTTAAATTAATTTGCATTAATTTGAGTATTGGATGTACGTTTTTTGCTATTCGATATTTTGACAAGGAACCTTATACTGCTCTATCTAATTTACTAATGTCTGTTGATTACGTAATTTTCTTTGTTTTTGTGTACAAAAAAGCTTTTCAAATCCCATCAAAAATGGATCTGCTCGAAAAACATATTTTAACTTTACTGTTTAAACTTCCAAAGAAAAGCCCCAAGATTGTTACTGAGGCACTTGGCTATTTATCAGAACGTCCTTTTGGCCACAAATTTACTGAATATATTGTGAAAACATTGAGGTCAATTCCAAGTATTGGTATTCAAGTTGGGGATTTTCATCAAATGGAAAGGGTGTCTACGCCAATTTGTGTTGATTTTGTAGATAGACAATTTGCTGCTTTGTTAATTACTTCTAGCTAGAACTAATTAATTTGCTTAATAGATATAACTTGTCAAATTAAAAATTTAATTTTGCAACAAAAATTGCCCGTTATTGTGTACCACTACTTTTATTTTGTGTTATGCAGCTAATCACTTTTTAGATGCTGAGCGTTAGCTGCATCTAATGAAATGGTCATGTCCGTCCGTCTGTCTGTCTGTCTGTTGGT
>JAQFZE010004538.1:0-11146 GCA_034695245.1 Dicyrtomina saundersi | reverse complement strand
GCAGTTCTATTTCTATTTTCTTTATTGTGCTCCGCTTATGTCCAATCAATTTTGAATGAATTCTATACATATCAAATTGTACTACACCTACGTATCCTTGTGAAGGAATTAAAACAAGCTAGAAGTAATCTTGGTTAAAATCAAAACCTGCTATGTATTTTTTAAATACATACCACATTTACTCTTTTAAAAGGTGTAAATAACTTCATATTCACTTTTCAGAAATGTACATTTTATAATTGTACTAAGCGTTTAATACAAGTTTATGATTTATCATCCTATAAAGTCTTTCTAATGAATACAAGCCCGTAAATTGCAGGTATAACATTTGTGTATACGTAAAATAACAATTTGTGCAGCTGATTTTCCTTCTTCACTAACCCTTATAGTTATATATATATCGTCTGTGAAGAACCAAAATGACCCATATCCATTTTTAGCTAAAAACAATATCTACTATCTACAAAAATACTGAAATATGTCTTGTAAGCATTTAAATAGAATATTTTGCACTTTTCAAAAACATGTAAATAGAAGATTTTACAATTTTCAAAAACATTTAAATAGAACATTTTACGCTTTTAAAAAACATGTAAATATAACATTTTGCACCTTTTCAAACACATGTAAATAGAACATTTTATGTTTTTAAAAAACTCCTTATTAAAAATTTACGCCTGTTTCTTATTTTGTTTTTATGACATATAGCTCATTTTGATTCTAGCTTAAATTGGATATATGGGTCATTTTGGTTCTTCACAGACGATATATATATTTTGAACACAAAATATTCTGAAACCTTATAAAATCTTCTAGCCCACCTAAGGGAAATGTTGAGAAGTAGGACACGATTCAACGTAGGCTGGAGGTTGGGGTTGGGCAGAGCTAACTTTACAGTCAAAATATCGATGAGTACATAATACAATGTAGGTACCTTTATACATGGTAAAAAGCGAAGAAATATTTTGAAATATAAATAGAAAGTTGGAGGCTGGGATTTAGTTTTAAGAGAGTGTACAATAATGATGCAATGTTCTAAGGGAGAAAGGAGTGAAAGTTAAATTTCAACGTTCAATTATGTAAATGAAGAGGGTTTGTTGTATCTGTAATTTCTCATTAGGACCAGATGCCTCAAGCCATCCTTCAATGATGACACAAAACTGTAGTCTCCCCCCTCCTCCTCCCGCTCCCCCTCTCTCTCGACATGTTTTAGTTTAAACTAGTCTACAACCAAAAACCAGGCCTAGTCCTGATACCGGTACCGGTAATATTGCCGGTACGACACTGCCAGACATTCACTCGCTTGATTAAAATTGGTATTGTATCCACCTCGAAAACTTATTGTTCCTCACTCCAAGCTCTCACTATCGACAGCCACATTGGTAAAATTCATTCCCAAAATGAGTCACAGTATTCAATTTTGAATTTTGAATGACGCCAGTCCATGGCCATGTCCTCTACTTGTACAACTTTCTTCGCTTTTTAATGATTATTCCCACTTCAAAATTACACAATTCATTTGATGGGAAGATTTCCAAAAATTACCTCCAGCTTTTCTCATGTCCCCCGCCCTCGTTTGAGTTCCAGCTTTCCCTCCAGTCTTCCAATGCTAATTTTTAACACAAATTCAAATAAATGAAAGACAACTTGACAACTATTACACTAACTACTCGCAGGTTCTCCTAAAATTCTACCCCACTCTCGACAAATTCAAATTTAGCTCAAAATGTATGTCTATATAGAAACTGCTGGAGCGTCTCCTTGAATAAATTTCTAATGCAGATCTAGTACGCCTGTGTATTAATTATAGGCGATATTTATAATTATATTTTTGGGAATAATGGAATGAGTAGATTTCTTTAGGGTTTCCGCCTAAAGTATTTTAAATTAACATTTTGCTCAAATAAAAATTTACAAAGGCAATTTCGATTTTAATTTCGATTTTTTTTTTCAACTTGGTAGTCCTATAGTTTCTATTTTTAATAAGCTGAAGACAAAAATCATATGAATGTATTGAGCAATGTTGGCTTTCTATATTGTTACAGAAAATAACATTTCTTCGGTGTGGCACTCCTTGTCAACAGCCAAAGTAGTGAATTGAGTGAGTAGAACAGAGGGAAAGAATGAATATTTTATAAGGTATTTTGAATGAGGTAGGAGAGAAAGTAGTGAAAACGAAACGTGAGTTCTTTACTAATTCGTAAATGGAAATTAACGATTGTGCTCCTATGCACGGAAATGTATTAAGTTACAGTAATCTTCAATATAGTTGGACAGGCACAGCAAAGGCAATCTTCAAATGATGCATCGACCCTCATAATATAGCCTCTTCTTACTTTTTCTTAGAAAAAAACCTCAAAATAAAAAAATTTGAAGGTGGTGGAGGAGAAAAGAAAACTTTGAGAGGTATAGAGCATAACAATAAGTAAATGATGAAGGGATAAGACTACGTAGAGGGAGGGAAGGCATAAGGATGAGGGAATGAAGAGGAAGACGAGTTGAATAAGACAGGAATTGCAACTGAGACTATGAGATGAAGAGGATGACTAAAAAAAAAAGATAGAAAAAAGCTCTGACTGAATTATTCATGAAGAATCCCGTGTGCTCGTCATGATCTTTTGTTTTCTCCTATTCAGTATTATAATCCATCAGGATGAAGGCCTTTGTGTCTCTTTCTCCCTCCGTCCTCTACCTATCCGTATCCGTACGACATTTCTATGCGTATAAAGTCGTTCTTGGGCGGACGGTGACAGTGACAGTGAAATTGCATGGACACTGATGAGATGTGTGCTCACATACAAAGCTACATATATCTAATCTTTCTATATCCTAAAACAACATGTATCTATGGATTTACTAGGGAATTTAAATAGAAAGCCCCACATATGCACACACTCCACTATGTATAGAAATGTAACATATGTAACTCGGGGAAATGAGCTCTTCAAAAATATGCACACATTTGGAGTTGGTCTGGGCGACAGACTGAGAACTGAGACAGGAAGGAGACGGGTAGGCGGGTTTCTTTGTGGAGCGTACTAGCAGTGACATGCAGTAATGATACTGATCTTGAGATCACATTTGAGTGGGAAGATGGGATGAGTCAAGTAGGAGGTAGCAGACAGTCAGTTGCATCCCGTATACATAAAATAAGGAAAATATTTTCTCAGGAAATAATTATATACAATACTTTTCAGTTCGATGAAATTCCTATATATTCCTATGATGTCAAAGAATTGCATATTCCATTTCATATTTTGACTTCCAAATCCTGGGTGGGTTGGACTTACGCTCAAGTTTTGTTTACTTGGATAAATACAGATTCAGATTGTCATTGACAAATACAGACGTTTCAAAAATAGTTGTGTAGTTCTAACAAGACTTATAATACCTGTGTTGGTATTGCGTAATATTATTGAAAATTGTGATGTATATACGCACATAAGCTCAAACATGTACCTCAGTCAGTGTGCTCCACGAGGAATTTCTTTGATTTAGAAAATATATATAAGGCATTACATTTTATTTTTAAGAAGAAATGTCAGACTTGGAATAACTCTGATATTAATTACATTACCCAATATTTATTCCAATTAAAACTTTCTCTCTGATTCAAATTAATTTATTTTGACTACATTTATTTTTGGTTTGAACTCTTGGAAATTAAATCTAAAAATGACACAAGTGCAAAAAGTTGTAATAATAGTTACATTTTAATGCAGTACTTCTACTTTTGTTGGATTTTCTCTATCTTTCATGTTAATAACTTCATCTTTCCGCCTTGTTCATATAAAATGTTGTAAAATTCCAACAACAAAAATATACAGAATGGAACCAATAGTTAGTTTCTTCTTACGCAAAAAGTTATACAGATCTGACTGAGTAGTCCCTGAGAGTATAATGTCATGAGCATGGAACATGTATTAATTCTCATTCAACTAGAAGCCCTTTTAGAGCGAGAGAGATAAGGAAATAAAATTCAAATGGCCTCCATAACGCAAGAGTTTGGAGTCTTCGTGACCATGTTTATTCTGTTGTACATCCATTAATTGATCCATTTCAATGAATTTTTGATGAAGTCAAAGTCAAACATCTACCAAGAGTCTACTTAAACTATATCCTAACATTGTGTACGCAAAGTTTTAAATTTAATGAGTTTACGTTTTCTTCGCAACTTTCTCCTTTTCTTAGAATACAAGTGGAACCAGCATAAGTATGTTCTAAGGATCTATGTGTAGACCATGAAAAACCCGACTAGATTCCGCAGTCATTACTGTTTGTTCAGTTTGGTCATGGGTTCGGTTTGGTTTAGGGAAAGTGGAAGTGAAAGTAGAAGTAAAAGAAAATGGGTATAGAAATTGAAATAGAAATAGAATTATTCCTTCAGTTTACATACATATGTTTGGTTTCCCCCACTTTCTCTTTCTCTCACTCTCTTTCTCCTTATTTCGTGTTTACCTAAGTAATTAAAATTAACATTATAACGATTCCTCTTTGTTTTTGTTCAATAGTTGAACCTGTACTTGAAGAACACCTCACGACCTTTCATGAACAATACAGAGATTCATTCCAAGCATAAACTTTTAAATTTAATAATCACAAAAGTACTATGAAAGCATAATAATATGAATTTAAACGGAAAATAATAATTTACCTTTCTCTTTTTTTTTACTTTAAAAGTTTAATTAGCCTGGGATGGTTATGGTATCCCTTCCAGAAATGAATCTACAAACGTATGTACGTAGCTGTAGTATCTTAAGTACAAACTTATTTCGCTTACTTTTTTTTACTGATGTACGTAGGTTCTTTTCTATACATTAAATATACGTACCTACAAAGTACATACATTTTTAAAAATAAATATATTTATCACCACTATAATTGATTGCACCTACGTGAAGACAAAATTATCAGGTTTCCTATATTATAGAATGGAGCCGCAAATGTAGACCATATAGATACATATACAAGTATAAGATATTAATAAATTGTACTTTCTATCCCACTAGCATTTAGCATGATTACTTCCACTTGAAATCAACTTTCCCTCGCTCCCAGTCTAGTCCTCCCTTCTGTCATTACTTTCACAAAAATTTCTTTTTCTCTCTCATTTCCCAATAAAATTTGCTGATGAGTCGAAGAAAGGGGATGTGAATTGTCACCCAGAGTTTATGTGGATCTTCTTGTATGTATATATTGTGTGTGGTAATACCCTCAAGTGCAGATTTTGTATTGTAGATTATAGATTATAGGAGGTAGCTATATATATATAGGCATTTGGTCCGTGATTCGTAACAATTTAGATAGAGTGCAAGATACGGAGCATTGATTTTATCGCTTATCATTTTTCTTCAAATGCCTTAATATATACATATATGTACATAAGTATCCGGAGAGGCGACTTCAATTTAGACTTTGACTTCGACTTGGAAGCTATACTAGAAGTCGACTTCCTTGATAATGGTACATATGTCATGGTGGAATAGAGTTCCCACATGAATAACGGACGTCTATTAGCCTTAGAAGTATCTTGTGGGAAAACGTATAAAGATTTTAGCATTCTGGAAAAGACAAGGAAATTTCATTAGTCTTACAAGTCCTCCACGCAACACACACACAAAGTAGTGATCATGCAAAGTAGATGGAGAAAGTAGTGGGAGTTGTAGGGAAAGTAGGAGAGTCGGCTTTAGTTATCTTAGAATAAAATATAAGAAATCCTTCATATACGGAAGAGACAGACAGAGAGAGAGAGAGAGAGTTGAGCTTTCTCCTTTCTCTCGTGTGCGCTCTGGATTATAACTCTTCAAAGGAGCCGACATGCTCCAAAATGCTCCGTAATGTGTGGTGAATGTGAAGGAATGATATAGATATGTATATAAGTGAAGGAAAGTTTGTGCATAGTTTCTATAGATACAGGTGAAAGCACAAATATCTTCCGAGTTAGAGTCTTATCATAGGGGAAGCGTTATAAAGATAGATGTGGCTTCAAAAGTCTTACTTTATCCTTCTACTTCTCCTGTGCTTGTGCTACCTACCTACTGCTCCTATTACTATATTAGAAGCATTTCCTTTTGTAGTCACTTCCGTTTATGGGAACGTGTACGTACTCGTGAATTCTTTGAGCTTTGCGATCCCAACTAGATACCCTGACTATGGCAATGGCCATGGCCATGGTAATGATGTAGCACAGTCTGGCCTGGCATATACATACATAAGGCATCGAGAGAGTGAGAGAGCTCAATCAAGACATACTCACTTAAATTTGTGAAATCAGACAGCGAAGAGCTTAGTTCTGTATAGTGATGTATCCATCGTTTTATGGTAAGCTTGAAATTTTTTTCTATTCTTTCATGGAGAGATTTCGTGGATATTTAACTGCTCGGAAACCTTTAACTTTGTATTCTATTCTCATACTAACTGATCAGGCTGTCGAATCAAGTTGCAAATTGCAAATATGAATCGATTTTTTTTCATCTTGTACAGCTTGTACTCCGATACTCGTAATTCACATTGTTGCAATTCTTGTGGGTTTTCTCGTCTAGACGGATAAGTCGTAGAGTTTGAGATGGGAAAAGAAAAAACGGAGTTGACGCGGGAGTAAAACTTATCAGTAACCCAAATAAGGCTTATATCGTTAGACAGGGATCTCAATGGAATTTACGAGACGAATATCTTACCTATATTCAAATGGCTATACTGACTCTGAAACTGAAACTGGAACTCATCTTACATTTCTTGTTTAATACTAAAATCTTGGTTAAAATATGCATCAAATATTACTTTGTAACTCTATAGGTAATCCTCCAGGCGGTGGCAACCGTTGAGCAAACAACATAATATCGGATTAAATTGTGCGAGTAAATTATGAAAAATCAATCAATTTGATTTACAAAAGTGACTAACAATAACCAGTAGGAAACATTTTTACGTTACTAAATTAAATTTTAAAATATAATTACCTTTAACTGCTTTCTCCAAGTTATTTCTCTATTTCACTGTCTTTGTTAAATGCCGCGTGAATCTCATATCTCCCTTTTAAATCTAATACAAAAATGTTTAGTGTAATCTTAATTCTAAACTACAATAAGAAATGTAGCATTACGCACAAAGTTGTTATGTGAATAATGCTTGAACTTTACTGAAATACTTCTACTATTTTTGGATTGGTAAAAACAGCCTATGTAATTATACTGGGGTTTTATAAAGAAATTTGTGAAACTGATACACTAAAACCCAGACTAACAACATTGTATATATCAAAGTTATTTCGTTTAGTTTGTTGGCTTGAGGCAGTTTCTGTATTGAATTTGGTATTCCATTACCTCATGCATATTTGAGATTTGAGATTGCCTATAGTCTCAAATCCTATTTAAAAGTAAACAAAATAATTTTAATAAGCCAAGAATATAATAACTTGAGGTTTTTAGTTTGGCTATGAGACAGAAATTATTGTTGATCTGTAATACTAGCCTTTAGTTCCAGTTGTCTAGTATTGAATCTTTAAAGGAAATAAGTTTCATAAAATACAAAAATACACACTAAACTAGAATAATAAAAATTCTATACTTGAGATACAAACCATGACCCAGGACATTGAATTCGAGCAAAATCTTGAGATTTAAGTGATTTTTTTTAAAATCCCTTGAAACCAAAAAAACAGGAGCTTACGTAATACTTTATGAAAGCGAAGTATATAAAGATACATTTGGGTTTCATCCTTAGAATCATCTCCATAAAATTTGTGGATTTTAAATGGTAGGTGGTCAGGTTGGACTTATGGACCATTGGATTTATATTTAAAACCCTCACTCTTGGACTGAGCGGAACACACGTATGAGAGGAGGAAAGTATTAGTAGCTTCATAGGCTCTGTTTGCATAATAAAACAATTTTCGGAATGAAATTCCTAAGGACGTGAAAAGTTTATTGGGGACTATAAGGCATATAAGGGAGGAGAATGAGAGAGACTTCCCCATTCTTCTTTTCCCTCCGCCTTGAAAATAATGAATAATAAAATAGAAGGAAATAAAAAGATCAAAATTTATTTTCTCAGCCCAATGCTTTTGATGGTGGAGAATTAGTGGTAGAAAATACGAGCTAAAGAAGAACAAGAACAAGAGAAAGTACAGCTGGAGACAGAGCAATTCTTTATTTCCCAACACACCAACTTTGTATTTCATTCCCATAGACTCCCATACAGAGAAAAGTATTAACGAGTGAAAATTGTTTTGAGGCCCTTTTAAGATTTACACAAAGGTATTTAGATGATAATGAAGAGCATACTTTGACAGTTGAAAAGTTAGCTGAAGAAATAGTAGCCATGGCTATTAAGCTACTTGGCTTTTCTTCATCCTCTTTTTTTCCTTCCCCCAGAAGAATACGTATAGCTTTGGTATTATTTCGTGTATTTATAACGCTTCTTCAAAAGTATCTTTTTGGCTTTGGTCTCGGTTTATATTTTGCTTTCTCCACTTTCTCCACTTTTTGATACTACTCCGTTCGTCCAACGTTGGGAGTGATGATGATGTTGATATACTCGTTTTTGGTACTAATACCCGAACCGAAAGCGAGACCGCTACTGGTAGCGGTATCGGGTCCAGGACCGGGACCGGGATTGAGACCGGGACCAGGAAAGAGAGGAAACCTATTGAAAATATATTCTAAAAAGATGACTCTCGCAATTGTTGTCGGCAATTTGCTTTCTTGTTCTTGTTTTACTTCGTGTAAGTTGTTGCATGTCTTCTGGTTGTTTGTGATTTAAGAAAAATTACCTTTGCATGTTTCTTCACCATAAACCTTTCTTATAAATCTCGAAAAAAAAGTTATGGCTCTTTGTGTGTATATTTGTTTTGTTATACTTTCTTCCCTTGCTTTTATTGAAGCCCAAGCTTTCCCCTGCTCTTTTGTATATAGCGGTATAGGGTAGTGGTACTTTGTTTTGTTTTGTTGTCTTTGCCTGTCTCTAGAAACTCCTTTAAAATGTCTACTTTGGAATGCTGCTGACTTGGCTAAATTTTTTGCACGCTGGACCTACAAAAACTTCTTAAATAAACTGGTGGTATATACATATGAATTAGTTTCGCTGCGACTATACGGGTACTACTCTTTTTTCTGAAATCATTTCAATTTGATGAATAGAAAAAGACTATCAGCATTTCGGCATTCTTACTTTCAGTACTGCACTGTATTTTCCGTCCGGAGAGAGTAGTTAGTAATAATATATAATCTTGAAATACCGATCCCGCTACCTCTCTATTCTTCCGCCAGCTGCAAGTTTACTCCAACTAATGCACCGAGTAAGTTTCACTACTTCACGGGTGGTGGTATTATATACACCAGCTCACCTGTACTTGGAGCTCACAACCCCCTACAAAAATAGATTTTTGCGGAATTCAGTCAACGAAACAGTTGGTACTTAAAAAAACCGGTTTTCCCATTCAATACAAAATGTAAACGAAAATTGCCTTCTCCCCAAATCTTTCCGTTCATGGTCGAGGACAAGCTCTCCTTGAAACGACGAAGACGAGTGGGGTGGCAAGTGTGTCGTGTATCTTAGCTTTCTCCAAAGCCAATGTAAACTTCAAGTGTCTACACCTACCTGTATGAAAATAAGTGCTTATCAGTATCACAGCAAAGGTGACCTCACTTTTTCGAGTCGAAGCTCTTTTATTTTTCCACGTAAAAAAACCTTTTGCTCTAAAATTTATTGAAATAATTTATTTTAATTGATGATTAAAATTCCAGTCGCATTTTTGATATTTATTTTTTGATAACGAGTGTACTGTCGTTGTTATCTTTCGATTAGATAATTTGTACCCAACTTTTTTTATTTCTTTGTTTGTAGGATAAATTGTATTTCTTTATATTATATAGAAACGCTGTTGAGAACTTTCTCTGCACTTTCTAACTTTCTACTTTCACTATGTATGAAACCCACAGCAGCTCCATGTACGCCCCAAGGGCTTATGTGTGCAATCCAGAAACAGAAGTAAAAAATAATCTGATGAACGTGTGTGGTAAAACAAGGGAAAGTACGAGTACAAACATGCTATCTGTGTCTATGTCAAAAACAATTAAGAATTCAGACTCTCACAGCAAACGAGAACTATATGCCTCTTTACTGCCCTCTCAATGATTCAAAGATATCCTTTGGCCAGGGCAAGTTAAGTAGTTAATACGTTCCAGCAGGAGATTGTAAGTATATGTATCGTGCAGTACAATAAAAAAACGAAACTAAAAATTTTCTGTTAACAAGCTCTAAATTCTAACTCTAAAGTAGGCTTACAAATTCTATATTAGTGAGTTGGTCCTCCCACCAAACTTTACAATGTATTACAAATTCTATACCTTAACATAGGAGACACACATAAATTAAAATTACAAATTCAGTTTGTTGTTCATTTTATTTCCATATCGCCAAAACATTTTGAAGTCACAATTTACGATCATTTTTTATCAGAGGTTCATCTACAAGCTTGTAAATTCCGGACTCGTAGAAAATTTAAAAATGGAGAAAGCAAAAACGAAAAATAAAACAAATCTCTTCCTGATAGATAAGTTTCCACACAATGTGACCATATGTATAGCAAAAGCGTTGCATTAAAAACTTAAAAAGGAAAGGTACCCGAAAGGTGGGGGGTGACGTAGCTACCAATACACGAATGCTGGACGTTTTCCTTGTCGGCTGTTACTGCATTATGGACGTATATGAATGCTTTAGCTATGCGACTATTTGTCATAGGTAACATTTTCACGATAACACGGAAGCACAACAAGGTAATCATTTTGCTTAAAATAAAAAGTAAAAAAAATATGTGGGTGGGTTCTTAAGCCGCGAGCGGCTGTATCAGCAAAATATATTTACGTACTCAAAAGACTCATATGTGCGGTTTATTTAACCTCTGTAACTACTCACTTATAAACATGAAAATTTTCAGGGAAGTTGAAGAAAATAAACTTTTACGTAAAATTTCTACAATTTAGACTTGCTCTGAACCTGAAATGAAAAGATATATATCGTCAATTAAGAACCAAAATGACCCATATCCATTTGTAGCTAAAAACGATATCCACTATCTACAAAAATATTCAAATATGTCTTGAGAGCATTTAAATAGAACATTTTGCACTTTTCAAACACATGGAAT
>JAQFZE010004537.1:0-11147 GCA_034695245.1 Dicyrtomina saundersi | reverse complement strand
CTTTCTCATAGGTCTTTAGCGTAGCTGCAAAATATACAGTAGGTATATATGTAGTAGTATACTAGTATACATGTCAACATACAGTGTGTCTCACCTATCTAAGCGATTATTCATAATTATTCATGAGTTTGGTGCATTCCATGAACTTTTGGTAATGTCCAATCCCATACGTCTCGTGACCCCGAGTGACCTGAGTATTGTGTTATACAATGTTTTGTAGGCAAATTAATTCTAATTATGTTCTGCTTGTTTATATTACCATAAGTTGACATTTGCACATGTGCATAAGGAGTTAGTGATGCAAGTCGTGATTTTCCTATGTTATCAAACAGGGAAAAAAGTTGACATGAGGTTGACCCGCCTTCTCCGACGTTACCAGTGCTACCGTGACCCGATGACCAAATATAATGATTTATTCATAAGGAACAAATGCGCGAGTACGCATACTAATTTTCACATTTTCTCACTGGCTCAGCCGGGAGATATTGCTTTTTGAATTTGAAAAATCCTGAAGTGAGTTTAAAATTTTTAGTCACCCTATTTTTGGTTTTTAATTATTTGCATGAGAACCATTTGACCCATGAGAGTCAATCAAAGTTTAATCCTTATTTATACTAAGTAGTCGTCTAATAAAAAATATTTTGCTAAAAAATTCTATCTGGAAGGGAAGAAAACTCCATATTTGGGGGTGAGTTTAAAATTATGAGACACACTGTATGGTCCTCTCTCTACCTAAGTCGAAATCCAAATGTGAAAAGGATTTCCTTCACTTTGCAGTTTAGTAGTTAGACCACTGACCCGACTAGTTAGGATCTAATTGTTGAAGTAGTGAGGTTGCATTTGCATTTTCAATATTAAGATTAACAAAAACATTAAGTAAGGCACTTATTGTTTTTTTGCTTTTGGATGCTAAGCTTAGCTGCGTCTAATAAAATAGTTGTTTTCGTTGGTCTGTCCCCATTTATATTGTTGTATGCTAAATGCTTTGTACTCAAATTAATTATTCTCAAACAAATCCCGAATGCTCACGAATGCAAGTAGATAACGTGTTTTATGGTTTTTTGATATATTTTACTTACCGTAACTTTTTGCGATTATCAGCTAGATGAAGTAACTTCCAAAATTTTTTTCACTTGATTTAAAGCGAGTTAACTGACTTCCTGTGAGTGTGTCTATACTGTCTATCCGTCCGTAGGTCGTAAACTACAGCTTGCAGTTACAAATTGCAAATTTAGTGAACATGTACTTTATTGTAATTTGTTGTCTTTAAAAATATATTTTGCAAGTGAGAGTTGTATAAAGCAATTTTTAAAACTTTTTTTACATCACTTCGTTTCTAGGCAGGTTGACGCACGATAAAATAAAGTAATTTCAAGACAAAAAAACAAATGCCCGCATTCATGTTTACGGTAGGTCACTCCAGAAATCAAGGTTGCGAAAGTATGTACATTGTAACATCTGATATAAATACGACTTACTTATGAATTAATTTTAGTCGTTATATATGCATCAGGGGAAACACGATATACATAGACTAAATTATATTACTGAGGTAGCGTGCCACCTCTCTGGTCAGTACTACCTCCTGTTATTTGACATGTGAAAATGCAACTCTCATTTTAATATGTAATTATTAAACATTTATACACAGAAACCTACCCATTAATCTTAAACAATCAAGTAGTCAGCCAAAGTATAATTATGTATAAATAATTTATGTACATAATTATGTTATTAAGTTATGTATATAACTCAAACATTAAATCAGCGACCACCGTTGCTATATTTAATACAATAATATTTTGTAAATATTATTTTATCTTATCTATTACAGCAGTTAACTTGATAACAATAAATGTATACGAAACCAGTCATACAATAGAAATACACAGATGACATATTATTTTCTTATCAACATTTTTTTGCCACTAGATTTGTTTTAACTGCTGCATTTTCTACGCCACTCTAAAAGCAATAAATACTATTTGTAATGGCAGGCCGTAAAAATAAAAAAAAACCAATGTTTATAGCGTTCAATGTATGTTAAAAATTTATTAAAATTGAAATAATTAAACTTTACAAATTTTTGCAAACCAGTCACTGGAAAAAATGTAATCACTAAGCTAGGATTGAATTAACGTTTATGTTTTTTAATTTCGCATAAAAAACTATTTAAAACTCACAGTTAAAACTTGAAACTCCAAGAAATAGCATGTTTGAGCAAAACTTCACTAGTTTTGATACATCAGTAAGCAAAGGTACTTCAAAACAAAATTTAGAAACAAAAACAACCAAACAATTTGCAACAATATTTGATAAGACCCTTTATATGTAGCCACCCATTTTTTACAAAGTTATGTAATTTTTACGATCCTACCCTTGGCACCTTTAACATTGGCCAATTTTTTTTGAATTTTTGAATGTTTTCTTTTTTTTAAATATTCTACGCATTTTTTTATATACCTCAGCGTTTAAAGTTAATCGAATTATTCCTATTTTATCTAATTAAAAGCAAATTAGGAATCAGTACATACAATCCTCTGAGGCAGAACCACATTACGCGAAACGCAACATTTTAAATTTGACTTTCTCACTTGTTTTTCTATATCCTGAATTAACGCAACAACTCAAAGTAATAGGTTCTTATATTGACAAATATTGTTACTCTTAATCTATCTAGTTGATGTTAAATATTTTGCAAGTGCCTATTGAATTTATTAAAAATATGATAACTATTTTATTTTACAAACAAGAAACTAGTTCACATATTTTCTTAGAATGTGTATTTGTCTTAATAATACTAATCTAGCTTAGAACTATATAGCTTATAGTTATTTCTTATTACGTCATAGCGGAAAACACACCAAGCAAAAACAGCTTGATGCAAAACCTGAACTTTAAAATAAAGTGATACATATATTAGGTCTACGTGGAAGTAATCAATTTTAGGAATGTTCAAATTATAACAGTAGCAGAAAAATCAATTAAACTTTGGACGCATACATGTGTAGCATATGTAGAGCCATCATAGTGAAAAACAAAAGAAATTAATAATCCACAGTAAAACATTATAAATTAGATGCAAAATGTACTCTATTACAAATTATCGTTTTATTTTGAATTGCAAATCAAGGGTAAGTATAAAATTACTGTCCGTTCACGTTTTTTTAAAATCTCGCTTGTTTCCTTGAAATTATCCTAAAAGCAAAATAGTGTCCTTCCATCTACAACTGCAGACTACCTTTTGAGCCTTTAAATGTACAAGCATAGCTAACCAGAGAAGAAACGTAGAACGTTGTGCACTGTTTAATTGAACTGATACATAAAGGACGTTACGCAAATGAAGGTTCGTCCGCAAATCATGCCATATAAATTTTTCAATTTTAGAAACCCTAGGAAACCCTTATTAGTAACTAAAACATTATGAAAACTGCTTTTCTTCATCTTCAAAGTGAGGTAATTGATATATAATTAAACCTATTGACCCTACCCATGATAACATTTATAGACCATCCCTTACCTCTTTTGTGAAATCCAGTCCGTCTGCATGCCATTACAATAAAGTTAGGTCACTAGTAGACTGTCAATTATGTTTCATTCCAGCTAGGGTTTGCAAAAATCCTGGCTACAAAAAACTTGTTCCGACCCTGGAAAAATTACAATTAAAAAACTGATACAAATAGCATTAGTTGAATTTTTAATCAATATTGCGATAATTTTAACTCCGTAAAATTGAAAAACGCAATTGTTTTCAAAATGACTTCAAATTTTGTACAATCCCCAACAGTTAACCCAGCAAACACACATAGTCGATTTATAGTAATTTTATAGTAGGTCTAGCAATCGTTTATTGGTTGGGAAATATGCAGTTTTGTCGATCGAATTTAGTAAGCTCAGTGCAGAGCGCATTCTTTTACCCAACTTATAAGTTTAGCAAGGCTAACTTAATTCAGACCATTTTTGCCTTCCTTGGGAGACGGTTTCCATAATCTCTTCTGCCGACTATATTTCAACTATTAATAATAATGGCCCATATATAATAAGACTATTCTTAGTACGTTATTATGAAGGTAAATTTTCTAAATTCAGTTTATAGATTTTTAATTTACTAGTTATGACTTTTTTGTAAATAATTTAACATTCTTTGTAACTACAACTAAATTAGGCATGTTCATTAATTGCATCGTGTTGTCCTTCAGGCATCTGTAAACGTAAAACTGGCTTACAAATTGTTAAGTGAACTCTTAACTATTACTGTTACAATGCATAGACTAGCAAACGGCACCCACACTCATCCCATTTAAAAGTTCTAGATTTCAACTCGCGATCACAATTTTTAAATTTTGTTTAGCTTATATTTATTATGTGATTCTATTCATATAATTAAAAATTTTAATAAGTGTATAAATAAATTTAAATTAAAAAGTATAACTTGTAACACTTTTTAAAGCATGCACGCTGTTCTTGACCCACACAAAATAATATTTGGGCCAAAGTCAGATATTGTGCATTACAAAAAGCTATCTGTAAACGTCACATTTATAAAGTTAATAGCTAGTATATTGTTTAGCTGTCTTCACCTTTACTATTTTCGAACTAGAAATATTAACATTAACTAGCTATGGAATGCATTTTTCTTATTTATACTGGCGGTGCAAAGGACAACAATGCACTTCAGCTTCAAAGCCACCAACATAACAACATTATTCGTTTTTTTTCAACGCTCACTGTAGTGCAATTATTTAATTATTGTCCATCTGTACTTCTATTTTTGTGTTATGTTGTCAGTGTAGGTCCAACATAGAAAAAAAAACTTTTTCCAAAAGTTTGACGTTAAATTCAACTTGTAAGCATGTTGTGATAGTCAGTGAATTAAATCATTTTAAAGTAAATCACTGCAGCAAAAGCTAAATAATCACGTATGTTCACTGATTACATATTTTAGAATATATTTAACTTGCATTTTAACTTAACTGAAAATTTTATTCGCAACATCTAATTTATTAGTTGTCGCAAATATAAGTTTCAGTTTTCACACTACAGTGTGTTATTAACTCTATTATAACTAAACTGACTTCGTAATCTGGTCTGATCTGAACCGTAAAAAAATTATTTATATAAGCCGCCACGCAGCACGTGCACGCTGTGTTTGACATAAATAAAAAATTATCGGGCCAAAGTTAGTTTTTATGCAGAAGTAAAGGATCGGTGAATGAAGTATATATTTAATTGGACCATTGCAAACTAATTACTTTTCTCTAACGTACTATTTACGCACTATAAAATACAGTTGGCTCAAGGGTGCGCGCGAACATTGTGCCAACAATCTACTTTGCTCCAGGGCCATTAGGATAACAACAATTTCATGAGTCAATTTTCCAACGCATACTATTTCCCAATCAAGTTGCAATTATCTTACTATTTGCCAACTATTATTTTCATTTGTGTGGTTGCTGAAAAGTATATAGCTAGATGATGTCGATCAAGGATATAGCTCTCGCACACTTCTACACAACTGATAAAAGTAGTTGGTTTAAAACATTGTAGCATATGAACATTTAGTAAGGTCAAACGTTTTTTGACAGAACTTTTAACCTGTCGTTTACGCAGTAGTATATTTCTTGTCTAAAAGCCTTTTCATTCAAATGCTGCAACTTTTTAGCATTACTGTTGTGGCTACATATTCGCTTGTGGCTACCTCTCGAGGTTTGTTATATTTATTGTTAGGTTAGGTTTAGGAAGGAGGGGTATTAGGAAAAACTGACTAGAAGAAGTCCCTCCCGAAGGCAAGACGAGAAAATTTTAACCTATTTATTTTTAGGCAGCTTTAGGAGCCTGGTTTAGTGTTATTTTAAGTATATCGTCATAAAATGCTTTTTTGCGGTAGATTTATTCATTTTTTGTCAATTTATATTCTACTCTATTTGTATTTTATATTGCACTTGAAATCAAAAAAAAATTAGACATCACTTACTGAAGTTGGGCACCGGCCTATGCATCAGTCACCAAAGAAACCCCATTTCCCTGATATAAGTTTGCATAATTTTTTAAGGCTAGCCCTGCTCTGGGGCAAACTTATTTAACTGAAATTTTCCCGAGTCCAGCTTTGCCAGACCTCCTAATGTGTAACCTAACCAGGGCCAAAACTTTGGTGTTTGATTGGTTTCATGCGAAGGTGCCATAGATATGACAGCTTAGTTCATCCTCCAGGCTTAGCAGCAATGGCCTAGCTAAACGCTATTTATGTTTGTGGACTGGGTAAAGATTTAAGAGGGGTGTTTTATAAAAGAAATAACGTGTTTTTTGTTCTACTTACCAAGCAGCTGTGATGGAATGTTGGGTGCTTCTGTAAGGTTTACTGTTAAGTAAGGTCAGCTCACTAACATTACAGATCCAACATGGCCTTCCTAATGGTCACTAGGAACATGTCCTATAAGTTCCGTGCAGGAACGGATTAGGGATAAGAAATTTTGGAAGATTTAGGATACACCAATAATTCTTCATGCATCACGTAAACAAGAGCTTGACGCCCTTTAAAATGTCGTGTTTCATTTGAGCGCCACACTTTGTCATTAGGAACTCGAGGTCTTAAAGAGCAACCTATTTGTCCGTGCTCACGCAATAATTCAGGTCCACCTTTACTAAAGTGTGTAAAACTAACACTTATCCTAATGTGTGGCTTTACTTACTATTTATTACAACTCTAAAGTGTTTGCTTAAATCGCAATTAAAATTCTTCTCCATATGAGTTTGGTATGTAATAATAAATGAAGATGCAAAGTAAGTACAAATATGTAAGATGTTGGGAAACATCATTCATGCACCATCCCTTACGCTGAATAGCATTCGGGTTAACAAAAACATTAAAAGGCTTGCACCAATGTATAATTATGCTATTTGAAAAGTTGTTTAAAATGAGCTTGATGGCGTATGCTTCAACGTGTTGAGGTACATTTTGTTGATTTAGATCTTTTTTATTTTGTAGTATGACAGTTGTGATAATATTTACGTCATAAGGTCATCGTGTATAAACATTTTATTAATTTTAGTAGTAATGTATGCATTAAGGTAAAAACGATGGGAATTACCAAAACTTTAATACCGATACGCAACTCTGCTTTTATTTGTGTCGTAGTAGCGTAGTAGCAACTTTATCAATTGCAATTACTATTTCAACTTACATGTGAGTAGGTGCGCTACTATGCATTAGATAAATATTTTTCTGTGTTGAAGCTCTAGTAATATTCTTGATAAAACATTCCTACACAGGAACGTACACATATCGAATACACATGTAGGCAGCTTAGTGATATTTTTAATATATAGATCAGAATTTAACCTATAATTTAGATCATTGACAAACCATGCTGCATAAAATACGTAAATTGTGTTTAAATAATATCTAATATTTTCTTTTACAGCAGTTGACATATTACCGTTATATGCATACGAAACTAGTTACAATAGAAATACACGGATGACATATTATTTTCTTATCAACATATTGTAAGCCACACTACAGGCAATAAATACTACTTGATAATTTGATATGGCAGGCCGTAAAAATAAACAGTACAGAATGTGTACCTTTCCTTGTTTGTGGGCCCCTTGGAAAAAATATTAAACTTTACAAAATTTAGCAAACCAGTTACTAATGAAAATTTAAACACTATGCTGAGTTGAAGTCAACGTCGATTTTTTTCAATGTTGCGAAACAAACTATTGAAAACTTACTAATAGAACATAAAACTCTAACAAACAGCATATTTAAATAAAACTTTACTAGTTTCGCTACATGAGTAAACGATAATACTTAAATAAAAAATTCAGAAACAAGCATTATAAAAAAAATTGCAAAAATATTTAAGACGACGTTTTTTCTGTAGCGACCCATTTTTACGGATTTATGTTATTTTCACGCCCCTACCCTTGACAACTTTAACATGGGCCAAATTTTTTCGAATTTTTGATTTTTTTCTTTTTTAAAACTATTCTACGCATTATTTTACACACATCAGCGTTTACAGTTAGTCAAAATATTTTCATGATATCTGATTAGAACCAAATTAAAAATTGGTACATACAAACCCTGAGGCAGAAACCCAATACCTAAAGCGCTACAGATTTCGATTTACTTTCTCACTCACTTGGGTTTTAATTTTAAAACCACACGTCAGATAACTTGTTTTTACAATTATAAATATTTGTATTGGAAATAAAACTAATTGATGTTAAATGTTCAGCTATTACCTATAAAATTAATAAAAAAGGTAATAATTACATGTTTAGTTTTACAAAAAACGAATCACATTTTTTTTCAATACGCGCTTGTATAATTATCATAAAAAATGTAATTCTAAAACAAATCTTCTAGTTAGTTCTTATTGCCGTAACCGCATAGGTCTAATTATTTAACTCACACTGAGCTGAATCGTTCAAGAAATAAACTAGATTTTTGGAAAATTTTAAAACAATGTTTACGAAAAAATAAGGCCCCATGCTGCAGAACTAAAATATTTTTTAACGTTTTTGCAAATAATTAAAATTTTAGAGTTTTTAAAATTTGAAACTGTGTTTTAGATAATTGTATAAAAATGTTCAATTTCATACATCATCAAAATTTGACAAAAATATGAAAAATAAAGCGCAAAAAAACTAGAAAAATTGATGTTAAAAAAATTGTGTCCGCGATTGCAGGCAAACAACACATTTTGGAGTCTAAGGACTATGCGTGCAGAAGTTACTAATAATTATATGTGATACATGCTTTGTCTAGTTTTGCTATATTTCATATAGCTTCCAGAAAGGTAGATCACCATGTGAGCAGTAGCTAGAATATTTAAACTTACAATTTTAAAATGCTTAAAAAATGAGTGAATAACAAAAATATTGTTTAGCCATGAAATAATTCCTTTAAATTGTTTTCAAAGATCATTAAATTGTATCCTTTTAAGAATCCTAAGTAGGAACAGTATGTCACGTGCCAGCAGTCATTTTTTATTGTACAACATAACATAATTCATAATTCAGCGTAGGTCAAATATAAGGTATCGTACGTGCAACTGTTGACACCAACAAGTAAGCGAATCTGCTTCTAACAAATCTGCAGGGGTATGAAAAACATTTTTAAACGTGGGAAATAAAAGCATGAGCCCATGAATACTTGTAGCTGTGATTTAAGTGTTCGTAGCCTAAGACGTTAAAAATGCAGGAAACCAGTCGTCAGTGGTCATACCAATTAATTACATAAGCTACTAAGTGAGACAATTTTTCAAGTATCTCCTGATGTACATTTCAATAAGCAGGTTGATCCAGCTAAAAGTCTAGAAGAGGGGCTTGAAGTTTGATTTCAAAACGACTGTTGTCAGTAATAATCGGAGATAACAACGTTTAAGTATCCTTAATTTCGTTCTAGAAGTTCTGGAATTGTCAATCAATTACGTTATGTTATATTTTAATGAAAATTTTATCTAATACAACTATTGATTCAAAATGGTCAACGGTCATAAATTAACATTCAAACACATGTTTAATTACAAACATGGTTTTAATTAAGCTCTCATTGCAGTTGCATTCTACCTGTAGTCGTTAAAAAGGCAAGCGAGGCAAAACATTACTTGGGCTAATGTATGTTACAAAACTGGAAATTGGTACTAAATTATGCAACATGTTGCTGTGCATATTGGCAATGATATGACTCAAAATATAAAACCTAATGAGCCGAGCGCCTAAACTATACAATAGCAATATAAGCTGTTGATAGAATACAAGACAGTAAGGGTACAGCTCTTATTCGTTGCATCGGGGTTTGTAGTGTGTTGTTTCGTAGATCTGGTTTCGTAGATCCAGGTTTCGTAGCGTGATGTTTTTCGTAGCGTAATGCGTTTCGTAGATCCATTGTTCGTAGCGTGATGTTTTTCGTAGCTTATATTGAATTCAGCTTCAGTAAATACATTAAATATTTTTGAGAACTGAACAACTGCTAACTAAACAGAAAGATTGACGTTTGAAGGAAACGAATACAACGTGATTACGTTTTATGTTATCTGCGAAGAAAATGAATAACGCGTGTTTACATTTTATGCAATCTGCAATTAGCGTATCATTTAAATATCCTAAAATCAGTTCTCGTCATATTTGTGGAATTTCACCAAGCAACTAGTGGAGCTGGCAGTCTGAAGTTATTACTCTGTCAAAATCGACTCTTCTATCGAATCGAATGATTTTGAGTTAGAAGAATTTGATTTTTGTAAAGGCAATAACAAAAGAAATAATAAATAAATATGCACTAAGTCGATATAACTGAAGTTTTTACAACCAGACTCAACCAGTCACTGTGGGTGAGAAAATAGAAGGCTACCGCGTTAGATCGTATCGGTCTTTGTACCTTTCAAGTATCCCCGACCCCTTCTTTACAGTAAAGGAGTCCCATTCCCTAGGCCCCTACAATTAGTGATGGTCACTCAGGAGCACCGAAGGAGATTGGGTTTTAATCAACCATCCAGTGACGTTTACTGTACAACACTGAGCCGTAAACGATTAGCAGTGGCCGAGGATTAAAGCCAGGTCTGAGGCTGTAAATTTCGTTACAGTCTGCAGTCCTAACCGCTCACCCAAGCACGCCTACTTGCAATTACACAAGTAGTGAAAAAATGAAGTTTCGAAATAAACTGAACAACTAAGCGTGGTAGCCAAGTTTGTACGTGCAACTGTTTTCTCAATACAAAATGCTATGCAGAACATGGTACAAGAAAATGTTGACATCTTAAATTAAAACTCGTTCAAAAACTTCTACTCAATCCTGAATTATCTCACTCCATGACATGGCCACTTTATTTTTTATACTAGTCTTACTTTTTTATCTTATTTCGATGGCATTTTATTTAAGTAATCAACGGCCTAGAAAATAGTAAAATAGCATTATCATGTTAAAATTTCTTACTTATGCTTTGAATTTATAGCTACCGTATTTCCTGTATTAAACCACGGGTCCAAAATTGTACAAGGGCATGCATTACTACACAGGTCTGAGAAGTATGAGTTTGAATACTACACGGGTCTATTTAACACTGTTTTATATGGTAGTACACGGGCCTGTAATAATACACGGGCCTGTTTTAATACACGGGTCTGGGAGGTGCGATTTT
>JAQFZE010004536.1:0-11150 GCA_034695245.1 Dicyrtomina saundersi | reverse complement strand
ACATAACAGGGTAAAACAATGAATTGACTCGACAGAAGCCATAAAATGAGTTGAGTGTTTCCCTAATAAGGAATGGTTCTTAAATGATGTCACCCAAATTATCCTTCTTTCCGGACCCACACACTCCAAAGTCACTACTTAATAGCATTACGTAAACGATTATTTTTAGCATAGCATATATGAGCAATACCCAACCAGACCCACCATATTAAAGACATCATTTACGTGCGATGCCTAATAACCAGTGCATTTAGCTTCATTCATTCAAAGAGTGATTCAGTTGACAGTTTATCTCTTCCAAGGAAATCGAGGAGGAGCCGGCCACTTCCAAAAAAGATCTTGCTAATACCGAAAACCGAAACATGGAATCACAAAGTTTGACATTGTTTCCCCTTTCCCTTTACCATTGATACATAATTAAGTCATTCAGCATTTAACAAATGCCGCAGTACTGGAACTCGCAAGAACAAGAACATTCAACATTGTGACCAATTATTCTACCTAATTATTTCAAAACTATCAACTATAGTTATCATTTTGTGATGGCAATAAAAGCAATAAAGTTCAGTGAGTGTAAATTGAGTAACTTTAAGTTATCCTTAGTACAAACTTTCGTTCCTTCCATTATTTTCGTGCAATTAATTTGCATCTTATTTGTTGTGCAGTCAAAAATGTGGACCAGTTTTCCTGTGTGCGCAAAGTATGAAGATAACCAGTATAAACATACCGTTAAGGCACAATAAGTGAAAATTATTGTACATTATTGGCGTTAAAAGTTACGGAACATGGAATTATGCTATTAATTGAAGCTGATAGTTTTTAATAAAACTAACACGTACAGCCTACAGACAGCGGACAAAAATAATACTTAACACATCCTTCTTTAGTGACTAAAAGTTCAAAATCGTAATCGTAGGTAAACATAATGATGACTTCAAAAGATTTCGAGGCTTTTGACTTGCTTTTAATGGGATTTTCGAAAATGCATGAAGACAGTCTTCAAATTCAAGACGTAAGCAACTAACTTTCTTGATTTTGTTTAAATTCATACGCATATAAAATGTTGGATTTCTCGCGATTTTTATTTCTTATATTTATATAATAATATTTACTAAAGTAGGATGTAAGTTATTACGTAATCATAATCATAATTACTCGTACACTGTCAACTGTTCGCTGTTTTATATTTGTTTTATATATGCTCTTTGCAGCTGTTGGATATATTCTTCAGTTCTCTTGCTCGTCATACCAATGTGTACACTGCGCTTTCAACAGAAGTCGCTCAGAAGGTAAATTGTATCACCGTTGTAATCGCTGAAATTTAGAATATTCGGCGTGTGTAATAACGAAATTGTACGTATTCCTATTTATCACCTTATCGGAATCGAGATTCAATTTGTTTGGAATAACATAGTGGGCTTCTCGGCTTAGTGCTTATTGACAGCTTCATAGCTTCCTTTTAGAAGCATGACTTTTAATCTCAATTTGTTTTTCTTTACGCTTGATTTGTAGATGATATTAGAAAAGTTCGAAAAATACAGAGCAGATGCAATGAGAGCAGAACAAGAGAGAAAGAGAGCTTTAAACGAAGCAAACGGAAGGAAGGAAGAGCGAAACTCGGATGGGGAAACTTCTGGGGCTGGCCCATCAAAGAGACGGGGGTCGACTGACGAGGACGAGGAACATCAAAATCTTGGACAGGAGTTAAAAGAAACAGAGCAAAGCCCAAATCACAGATCAACAGATGATGATGATGACGATGAAGATGATGATGATGAAGATGATGATGATAATGAAGATAATGATGATGACGATAGCATTCCACGTTCATCCACGGATGAATATTTCCAAGAAGATGATGCGAGTAAATAACAAATTGTTTTGTTAAATACTATTTTCCAAGTATTCTGTTTATTCTGTAAGGCATTTGTGACATGGTAAGTTTCTGAGTGAAATTAATACTTTACCTTAAATAACTTTGTATATTCGTTTACAGGTGAAAATCAATTGCAACCACAAAATTCCAATTCAGAAAACGAGAGTGATATTTCTAACTATTCAAGGAACCGATCTCAAGACTCGGAAATCGAGGTAAGCTTCCATTAATTTACAATTCTGAGACCTTTCTATTGACCCTACAAATGACATCATGTACGGACAATTCCTAGCTAATTCCAATTCACATTTCGTGTCCTAAATCCACCCTGAATCTTCTGCTCAAAATTTAATATATCAGCGATGTTAACGCATGAGGAAATAAATTGAATTGTTGACTAAGTTATTTCTCAACCAACTGATGCTCCAAATAATGTTCTTGAAAAACTTTAATTAACGAACAACAAGTTTACTTACTACTTAATAAACACTTTATTTTCTAATCGTAGATTGGGTGGTCGACAGAAGTGAGTGAATTTCCCGCAAGAAGTCAACATGCAGCCGTGGCAGTTGGAAACAAACTATATTCTTTCGGTGGATTTAACTATCCGAATTTTTCATATGATGATCTTTTGGACGTTTTTGTTTTGAATGTCAACGAATTAGAAATGGAATGGAAAGGGTTGTCGATCAAAAACAATCTTAAAAATCAGCAACTTGGTCAATCAGCTGTTGCCTACAAAGAATTCATTTTTATCTTCGGCGGTGTTGATCCGCAGCACAAACTATCAAACTTAACGCATCGATTAGACTCAAAAACATTAAAACTGAAAGAAGTGAATGTGACTGGGAAAGTTCCAAAGGCTCGTTATCTTCACTCTGCAGTTGTAGTCTCAAATCAGCTCATCATCTTTGGCGGATATAACCCGGAATTTAAACTGACAAATGATTTACATTCTCTGAATCTGGAAACTTTTCATTGGTCCAAAATTAAAGCAAAAGTAAATCCGGAATTCAAAATCATTGAATAGAAAATGCGGAGGGTAAAGTATTGAATTGTGGTGCACAATAATTGTGGCTGTGTCTTTTTTTAACTGATTTTCAGGGAATTCCTCCTTCACCTCGAAGTAATCATTCAGCAACAGTCTGCAATGACAACTTCATCCTCATTTTTGGTGGATATGATTGTGAGAAAGGGAAATGTTCAAACGAGCTTTTCTGTTTTGATGTAAATTCAGAAGAGTGGACGCAACCGAAAACACATGGAACAACTCCAAAGCGTCGACAGGGTCATTCTGCATGTAAGAGCGAACAAAACACCATACAGAATTATTTTACTTTGCAGTTTGGACTGACTTAAGATGTTAATTTAAACTCGAATCAAGTCAATTTGAGTTGAATTTTAAACATTGCATGTTTTTATCTTAAATATATTTCTTCCTTAGTTGGGCGCGATGAACTCTGCTTCGTTTTCGGAGGATACTACTTTAACAAAAAGAACGATGAACGTGTTCATTTGAATGACCTATTCTGCTACGATCCAGGTGAATGTATTCAAATATTGTTAAATGAAATTAAACCTCTAAATTTGTGCTTTCAGATTTACTGTTAAAAAATCTAATACAAAACTTTTCAATAATGTTTAAAACAGAAACTTTTGAGTGGAAAGAAGTGAAACCGATTGGCGAACCCCCGTCACCTCGAAGGAACTTTGGCTGCGTTGCGTTAGGTGACCGAGTTTTCATATTTGGAGGAGAAAATGAAAAATATCTAGATGACATGTTTGTCCTTAAAATGCGTAAGATTTTGTGTCCGTTTAGTTGCAGTTTTTTTCAAAATTTTTTATTCACAGAATTCTAAGTAATTTATGGGTTTTTCATTCTATGGTACCTTTATTTTACTTTATAAAGCTTGCAAAAGACTGGCAAGAGCCGTATTTGGACGGGTATCAGGAAAAGCGAAGGCTGATGAACTGTTACGTGGCCGAGACGAAGACAAAGAAATGATGGAAAGAATTGCTTGTATTAAAAAAGAAAGAGAAAGTAAGAAACGGAAGGACAGGGGAAGCCATAGTAGCACCGACGATGAAAGCAATAAGAAAATATGTGTGGATAGAGCCGCAGTTAGGTTAAATCCGAACATCTTTAAGGTCAAGATTGAATCAGACTACATTCCACCGATCGCCAAGGTCAAAGTTGAACCAGACGAGTGAGAGTAAAATAGCGGTTGTTGCCACACCATCGCTACACTTCCATGACCTTATCTTTATATTCACAAGCAATATATTACTAATAATTATTTCTCAAACTTCAAACTACTCTTAAAAAAATATTGTAAAGGGTGAGTACGCATAAATATAAAGATTGTGTAAAAATTTTATTTTTAATGTGCAGATTTGTCAGCCGTCCTATATCAATATCGTGTAGCCCTGACATCCGCTTAAAGTACTAGACCGATAACACCAACTCGTGGTAGTTAATAGACATTGTTAAAATATGGTATACATAACATTAATTTTATTCAATACAGTCTATACAATGCATTTAGCACAACAAATAATAACGCGAAAATAACAATTACAGAATTTGGAATAATTAACGTTAATTAAGTCTCGATAGTTAACTATATTTTACTACTCACTCCAGTTTTGTTTATCAAAACAATCTAGGTACTATATAGGCCTACTAACAAACACTTTGTTTAATAAGTGTTTAAATGCTCGAAATTGATTAAAAATCTTTAAAAAATTGGAAGCAGTAAGACTTAAATTGGTATTAATTTATTTACCAGGAAACAAAATTCTACTCCATCTAATTCTTTGATTACCCGTATAACTTAAAATATTGAAATTACGACAATGACATTGAAGGTTGGAGTAATGACTTAAAGCAACCCAAAACCCTGGAGGGACCAATCAATTCATAGCAAATAAAAAAATTAAGTTGTTCCATTTAATTTCATTGGGTTTTTACGTTGTATTTAGACAAGTAACACTTTCGGGATCGTCCATTATTAACGTCATCGGTCAGGTCAAGTTGTCTTCGTTGAGAGTAGCAACTTTCTAAGCTAATGGCGCCTGCTTATAAAATGGTTGCACTAATGAGAGGGTATTGCCTAAAATAGTGATATTTAATTAAAGATATGTGTGAACGATCCCTAACCATCCATGTGCTGTAACGTTTCAGAGTTGCTCCATAGTACTGCCAATTGCATAGAACTGATCTGTGCGATCTGAACAAAAAAATATCGTGAAATCGTCTTTTTGCAATCGCCGAAAAGTGTATTGAATTTTATTGGTTGAGAAATGTGACCTGTAGGTTACGACTTACGGACCGACAACGACACAAACCAAAAATCACCGGTTTTTGTACGTGTATAAAATGAAGTGAAAAAAATTTTGATTCTTGGTCCATTTGACTGCTAATTAAAAAACAGTAACTAAATAGAACATACCCAAAAAATACCCAAATCTACATCGTATTTGTAAAGTCTTAGAAGTTGTTTGAATTTAATTAGTTTTAAAATGCGACATGTAGCGTACAACAATGAAATGGGAGACAAACGGACGGACAAAACCATTTCATTAGATGCAGCTAAAGCTCAGCATCTAAAAATTGCAAAATAATTTAGTAGCATGTTCTGAAAAAGTGCGAAATGTTTGAGTAACATGTTTACAAAAGGTGCAAAATGCAGAATCCCGGCGTTCTAAGGTAATTATATAAAGTTTCTAAATTCCCGCCTAAGATGGTGCTAGCAGTCAGCTTTACTATTATCAATGTTATCGTAAATATAGTCTAAGAATTTGGCAACTTCTGCGTAGACACCTGGGTATTTCGGATCCGCACAATCAAATCCCCAAGACACAATCCCCACCAACAGGTAAGATCCGTTAGCCATCTTGAGTGGGAGGGGTCCACCCGAGTCTGCTTGACAAGCGTCTTTCCCTCCAACACCCAAGAGGCCTGCACAGAGCATTGTCGATGTTATTGCCCTATTCTAAGCCACTACACACTCCTGGTTTGTAATTATGGGCAGAGTCACTTTTTAGAGAATATCTGGCTGAGCCCCACCCGCCTCCAAAGTCCCCCAACCAGTCACAACAATGTACCCGCTGGCCACATAATTTGCCTTATGCAACACAGCCGGTTGGAAAATGTCTGTTAGATCAAATGGAGGGTCTACTTCAATGACAGATATATCACTAAATTTTGTACTCAGGTCATAGTCTTCATGCACCGTTACTTTTTTCAGTTGTCGCTCCTGCTCCCTCCCAGATGGCACTTTTACATTGTGACCTCCTGCCACAGCTGACAACACGGATGTATCCTTGTTGTGAAAACAATGAGCAGCAGAAACGATGTATTTCTCAGTTAGCACTGAGCCTCCGCAAAATACAGGTGGACGCTGAGGACGTTTGAAGTAGATTTGATGGGGGAATTCATACGGCAAGGCATCCGTTCCGCCAACGATCCGTGTGCCCTTTGGTCCAGACGGCGATGCGGCAACAAATTTAAATGCGTTGCACTTCGGTTTAGGTTCTGTCAGAACAAACGTAGTATGACATTTACTAAATAACGAAAGGCATGAATTTTAATGCCGTAATATTTCCGAAATTATTACGTTTTTTTTTAAATCACGGGCAAAAAATATTGTTACCACAATTAATTGTCCACTTGACTACTTGACACGAGGGTGTGATGATGGTGGACATTTTTGAGACATCATTTCGAGGCAGTTAGATTTTTGAGACGCACTGTATGCTGATATGTGAATGCGCAGAGGGCTTGGGACAGCGCGCCACTTAGTTTAACCTTATAATGTGCTGCCGCTATTTTCTAAAATATTTGAATTTGTAGAAACGAATAAGATTTATTACAAGACATACATGTTCAGTATTTGCGGTTACTCACCTGTTAGATGTAGGCTTATGAGGACGCAAATTAGGACACTCATCCTCAAAAGCCGGCTTTGCGTGATGCAAGGAAACCCTAAGACGGCTATCTTTGGATTTAGGAACCTTCTAAAAATTGAAGTCACATTCGAGAAAATAATAGATTAAAAATCCCATAGCATTTTTTCATTTGCCTCTCGTTTAATGCAGTTAAACAATGTAGAGGCGTACACCATTTCAGTAGATAATCCTCCGTTTAAGTAAGTATGTCATTGTCATTGTCCAAGAATACTAAGAAATGAACATTCGCACTTTTAGTGTGCACGTGCATCATGTTAAGATTTACGGGGCAAGTTGGTTCATTTTTTTCTCCATTTCAAATCAGATTTCTTTTTATAAGCGGGTCGCAACGATAATCAAAGGCGAAAAAAAATGCAAGGTATATTTTTCTTTTGGTAAAATAGTGACGTGATACTGTTAAATGCAAATTAGAAGTATGGAAAGCACAATATATTTGCATGTTAAAAGGGCTAATGGAATGTATTGCCCAAAACGGCAGTTTTATTTCTCTTGTACAGAGAAAAATACGGCATGTGATTTTTGCTTACATAAATGAGTTACAATTTAAATAATATGGTTGAAATAAATGTAATTAATTTATTTTCCAATAAATTTACCCAGGACGCTTTTTAGGCCGGTTTCATTGTCACTAGGAAATAAAAAATAAAAACTTCAATGAAGCACTCGTTGGTGGCCCATTTAGAGAAATAGAAAATAATTTTTCTTGTCCTTGTCAACATGTTGTGATAAAAGAAATAAATCAGGTATTACATGCTGGGGAGTAGGCGCCAATTACATTCAGTAAAGAATTAAGTAATAAAATAAAAATGCAAGTGTGCAACTGCATGTACGTATGTTATAAACGAGGCCTTTTTAAGTAAACAGAATGAAGTGGGGTAGGAAGTGGGCTAAACTGTAATACAAAATGTCCTTGAAACATGCTCAGTGCGTGCATACTTACAAATGAAATGAATATAATTACTCACGACCAAGTCAAATGTTTTTACTTTTACGCTATTATTGTAGTGCTTCTGAGATAATAAAAATAAATTTTGATAGAAAAAGGTTCATTCATGTCCCGTGTACCCTTTGCACTTTCTAACCCACACCCACGACAAAGATATATAATCCGTGGAGTGTCAAAAGAGCCCATTTCCATTTTTAAGGAAGCCAAATTGTCAATTGTACTATCTGCATAAAATTAGAATATAATTTTAAAAGCATGTTAATAGAGCATTTTTCACTTTCAAAAACAAGTAAAAAGATTATTTTATAGTATTTTATACATGCAAAACATTCATGTGCATACTTTTTTTGGACATTATCCCTCCGGACATGTTCCCCCCAAGCAGTAACCCCGGACGTTTTCCCCCCGTACCCTTACATAAGATGCTAAGATGCATATTGTTATACTGAAAAGTGATGATTCATTGAATACTATACTCACAAATCTAATTCAAACTGAAATTTATTAAACCTTAAGTGAGATCTGCGTATTGAAACATAAAATATAAATTCAAAAACCTAGAAAAGGATATTTAAAAAAAACAGCTTAGATCATAATAATTTTCTTTAAAGTTAATAGTTGCTAGCAAACTTAAGAATTTGTAAAATATGTGTACTACACTGTTTCTCTCATGTGCCTAAAAGTATTGAACATGTGTATGCTGACATCATACAAAATGGTTAGTTACAAGATAGGAGGGAAATAACACAGTGAAAAACTCAACTATTTAAGTAATCAATAATGGTAAGAAATCAATGGCACTAAACATAAAAACATTCTCGGGTACTATAAAATAATTTAAGCAGAATAAAAAGTAAATATTAATAAGCAAATCTTGCGCTGTCGTAAAAATACTAAAAACTAAAACGGATGCCTTAGATGACTATATTTGCATTATTTTCCTAAAACATTAATTTACCTTAACACTTCAGTGTACTTGTCTATGCCATTAGTTTTATTTTGGGACTGGGGGAACAATGTCCGGGGTTACAGCATTGAGGGAAATTGTGCGGGGGGATAATGTCCGGGGGGGACAATTTCCAGGGGGGAAATGTCCGAGGGGAAAATGTCTGCATACCGATTCTGCACACTCACCAAATTTAATGTTGATTGTTATTTTAAGCTTGTATCTCATTTCGTATTTCTTTTTTATTCTTTGATGTAAATTAGCAGAGCATAAATTCCAGGTGTCCTGTTTTGATTCTTCGCTTAGAATATGTAGAAGCCTCCGAGCTATTTTATTGTAACCAAACAGGGTGTTCTATCTTCTAAAGTTCATTAGTCTTTTGGTTTTGGCTTCAAATGGAAACTTTGTGTAGTATTATAGAAGCTAACTAGTAAGAGTGCCGCTTATCCCATATAATTAAGTGCATATAATATATCCCTATAGAATCTAAAATACTGTGGTCATTACTTTTCAAGCTGAGACTGAGACCTGACCCACGTGTACTTCAGAGGCGAGCTTCAAGCTTCATAGTTAAGCAGAAGTAGAATAAAGCAAAGAAAAGAATTGACTCCGCAGAAGCAATAAAATTATTTCACTGTTTCCCTAATAAGGAATATGGTCCATAAATGATGTCACTCAAACCCAAATTGTCCTTCTTTCCAGACCCACACTCCCAATTTATTCCTTTAGCATTTAACGTAAACGATTATTTTTAGCATAACATGTATCAGCAATGCCCAAGCACACCCACCATATTAAAGACATCATTTACGTGTGATGCCTAATAACCAGTGCATTTAACTGCATTTAGTATTTAGCTTCATTCATTATTCAGACAATCAAAGAGTGATTCAGTGTTTGTCTCATCCAAGGAAATCGAGGAGGAGCCGGCCACTTCCAAAAAAGGTCTTGCCGAGGAACATGGAATCACAAAGTTGGACGTTGTTTCCCCGAATTTACCATTGATAAACAATTAAGTCATTCAGCATTTAATAAATGCTGCAGTATTGGAACTCGCAAGAACGAGACCGTTGTGAGCGAATATTCTACCAAATTATTTCATAATTATAGTTATCATTTTGTGATGGCAATGGTAGCAACAAAATTCAGTGATTTTAAATTGAGTTCATTTCACTTCTGTTGCTTGTGAGCTGTGAGACTGGAGTTGTCATCTTGTCGTTGACAAGTCAAGCGTGAGGCCAGGAAGGCAAAGCAGAATTCCAAATATTTGAATGCAGTTTCCTCTCGACTTTATTTCTGTTATTAAGTTTTATTGGTTCACGTCTTTATTGCAATCCGCATTTACATACTGGCATGCATGGCGACAATTGTATAAAATTTTCCTTTGCACAATCTTTCGTTCTTTTCATTATTTTCGTGCAGTTAATTTGCACCTTATTTGTTGTGCAGTCAAACATGTGGACCAGTTTTTCTGTGTGCCCCAATTGTGAAGTTAACCAGTAAACATACCGATAAGGCACAAGTGAAAATTATTGTACATTATTGCTGTGAAAAGTTATGGATTGCTATTTAAATTGAAAATTTTTCAAGTCAAGCAAATAAAACTTTTACACTTACAGCGGATAAAAATAATACTGGACACATTCTTCTTTAGTGACTAAAAGTTTAAATTCGTACGTCAACAATGATGACTTCAAAAGATTCTGAGGCTTTTGACCGTTTTTTAATAGAATTTGCAAAGATGCATGAAGGCGGCTTTGTTCCAGTTCAAGACGTAATTAATCATCAAACTTTTTCGATTTTGCTTAAGTTAATACTCATAAAATTAAACAATGTTGGATTTCTAGCGATTTTAATCCCTTATTCCCCTAATTTTTCGTACGATGTAAGTCATGACGTAATTATTATTACTCATACGCTGGTCGTTGTTTCATACTTACTCTTTGCAGCTGCTGGATATATTCTTCAGTTCTCTTGATCGCCATACCGATCTGTACACTGCACTTTCAACAGAAGTCGCTCAAAAGGTAAATTGTATCACCGTTGTAATGCTCGAAATTTAGAATGACAAATAACGAAATTGCATGTATTTACATTTATCGACTTATCAGAATCGAGATTCAATGTTTTTTAAATAGCGTAGTCGGTAGTGCTCATATTGACACAACTTCATAGTTTTTTTTCAAATAGGCCTAAAACATTACTTTTAACCTCAATTTGTTTTTCTTTACGCTTGATTTGTAGATGATATTAGAGAAGTTCGAAAAATACAGGGCAATGAGAGCGGAAGAAAATAGAAAGAGGCCTTTAGGCGAAGCAAACGGAAGGAAGGTAGACCGAATCTCGGATGGGGAAACTGCTGGTGCTGGCCCATCAAAGATACGAAAGTTGACTGACGAGGAAGCTCAAAA
>JAQFZE010004535.1:0-11152 GCA_034695245.1 Dicyrtomina saundersi | reverse complement strand
ATATGGCAGTTAAAAGTGCAGTGGGAACGGTTTGTGTCGGATCCGGCAATATAAGTATTGGCGTAGGGGAGCCTTCTGCACGTCACTTCAGTAGCTGTCGTATACGCCATTTAAGGCCCATTCACAGAAAACAAAATTGTCTGATTGTAAGTTGCAGTTCATATTTTTAAAACACGTTATTTATTTATACACTTGTGTGATAAAACTGATAATTAAAAGCGTACTGTTCGATATTTGGACCTGATTAAAACGCTATAATTACACTACTTATTAGAGTTAGAAAATAAGAAAAACGCAATTACTTTTATTCAAGTAATTTTCTGAGACTGCGAAGTTTGTTTAGTTAAATTAATATTTCTTTCATTCGCATGCATAGGAACAGGGGTTACCAATTTGTCATAGAATATGCATTGGGTGTTGGCACATACAATTTGTTCAATTAACATTAAAAGCTATTACATGCCGTCCTTAAGTAGGATTACTGTGGATATACACTAATTAAATTATCACAGTATCTAGCAACTATGTTATGTTTAACGGCGTAATGTCTACTTTCCTAATTTCCGCCGACATATTCAGTGTTTCTACTCTCGAAGCAACATCCTCAACCCATGGACACGCAATTGGACTTTAGTTTGTAAGTACTGTACATATTTTGTTCAACTGTTATTTTACTAGAAATTAATTGCATGCAGCGTAGACGAATACTTGAACTTCAGTCTACGTAATACTAAGTTTATTAAGCAGGACACGCATTTAGAACGACATTTGTCAGCTGTGCCATGTCAGTCCAGTCTTTCCTTTGACGATTAATTGAAATATTCCGAATGCACCCGTGAAACTGACTTTTTGTGGTTGACCGGCCAGAATCATCTGAAAACGCCAAACATAAAATCAAAGAGAATCAACAACTTGTTAAAAAGATTCATATGACTTCTGACTTGTAAACAATGAGAATAAACAAGTTTACTACTGAAAATCAAGTAGAGACAAAAGTATTTAGTACCGTCCGATCCACCAATATAAAGTGACCCGAAGACAAAGTTGTCACTGCCATGTCCGTGACCATTAGTACGTGTGCCTGGCTCCATGACTGCATATATTGGGGGCAAAGAATCCACACGTAAGGTTATGGCTCCGTTTTCGTAGTTTGCTTTCACCGAATGCCATTCCCCATTGCAAATGTGCCCAGAGTCGGATGAAAACTCTTGAACTGCCTCGTTAAAGCCGCTCGGTCTGAATGACTCCTTGGCCACTACCTATTTTACGTACCAAATAAATTTTAGTATCTCATTAGAACCTATATGCACATAATTTACCACGATATTGAAATACTTTATAAAAATCAGCATACACCATTTTAAAGCTCTCTCGAAATAAAATTATCTAATGTCATTTTAGAGTTTTTCAATCAAAAATCGGGATCGTTAAACTTGTTTTTAAAAAGTCCGTTACATGTAGAGTTACGCAGTTCTAATAACTAAATTCGACTATAAAGGCATTACTTTTAAATGGTGAACATACACTTGTCCGTTTGAAGTGAGTGCCAATGAAATATAAGTTATAAATATAAGTAAGGGACTTAAAGTTTAAATTACATTTCCGTCCTGAAGAAATATAGAAAATGTCGGATATTTTGTTGTACTGCTCGGATTAAAGCTCAAAAGAATACCATTCATTGCATCGCTACGAAACTCCAACTCCAATTCTATGAGATTACCCAGAGTAAAATTGTGCGCTGTAATGAGATTAAAATTACATTATTAGTGGATTTGGTGAAATAGTCATGGTTTGTAGATTAGATACAACTTTTAAAACATGTCCATTTACAATAAATTGCGTAGCCGTTAGCTTTAAAGAAAGTTCCACGTTGTACATCTCGGAAACATGGACTTGTGTTGTGTAAAATCGTATTATGTGCATCAAGATTGAACGAGTGCGAATTCACTATGAAATTTTTGAGGCAGCCCTTGAAATTATCGGGCTTCTGGACCTATAATAAAGTAGTTTATTACAAACATTTCACAATGAGCTTTACATAATAATGTTGACTTTACGTATTAGCTAATTGCAGCTATTTAAGGATTAACTCCAGTGCGGAAAAAAAAGGCTGAAATCAATCAGCGTTTTCTTGTGGTAAAACACTAAGCAATAAATACTACTGAAACTATTTTTTTCCACTCTGCTTAGTTAATCACTTACGACTTAGACTTACAAGATTTTCAAAGCAGTCCATTCCACTCGGAGGAGAGCCCCCGACATGCAACTTTGAAATGGCTTTTAATTTTGGCGCATTAGTTACAGTTGCATTTAAATTGTCAATATATAAATACAATTTTTCCTCTGATCTTACAATCGCTACCTAAATTATTAAGTGAACAAAATTATTAGTTTCATAGCTTCAGTATAGCTACATTTAAATGTACTAAGAATAAATTGGAAATAAATTGGAGAACTATACTAACAAGGGAACCACGCCAGATGTACTCACTCGATTTTAAAAACAATACCCACAATGAATTAGGCCGCACTTGGTTACTACAGATCCAAAGTAACACGACCGCATTTTGCGCCGTTCGCTCACAATCACGCGCCAAATTTTAAAAAAATCGCTGTTTGATCGACTTTGCAACCCCTTAGCTTTTACAATTTTCGTCCAATTTTCAAAAAAATTGAAGTTTTGTGATATTTAGGACTTTATGTCACAAAAAAAATTAAAACTTTTATAATTTCGAAAAAAAATATTTTTTTCTGATTTTTTTTTAAAAACCATTTTTTTAAAGCACTCAAAATACCCTAATTTCATATAAAAATGAACATTTTTGAAATTTTAAATAAATTTTTAGATAATATTTCAGAGATCACAAAATTTTATGAAAATCCGACCAAAATTGTAGGGCTACAGGGTTGCGAAGTTGCAAAAAATAGATATTTTGAACGTTGGCGGGTGATTGTGAGCGAACGGCGCAAAATGCAGTCGAGTTACTTTGGATCTGTGGTAACCAAGTGCGGCCTAATTCATTCAAGGTATTGTTTTCAAAATCGAGTGAGTACATCTGGCGTGGTTCCCTTGTAAATTCGAGCTAACTAAATGCATAAGCATAGGGTATAGGGAATATGAGAGCTAAAACATTATACTTGGTGCCATAAACCATCATGTAAATTTGCGACCGGTGATAAAAGCTCCTGATATCTCCCTCCATCAAGCCTGACCACAACATGGCTATCTTTAAGAAATGCTGCCAAACAATTCCCGCCATTTGCTTTTCGTTTCTATAAAAATACAAAAATTCATTGCTTCCTCAAGGGTAAATCCAGAAGGGATTTTGCAATAGAAAATAACCAGTATAAACAAAAGATGATTTTGAATGATGTTGGAGCTTACCCCTCCCTTGAAAAATAATCCATCGGGATAAAACGTTCGGAAATGAAAACTCAGATTAAAATTCTGACGCAATACTCTGGACCCATCCAGTGATATCGTTGCATACGAATCAGGAGAGTCACCAAAATGTAGGGCTTTAACAGAATCCTCTTGTTCTATTACTTTTTCACGAGATACGCACGCATGATCAGCATATGGACGGTCGTAGTCTATTCTGAGTAAATTACCATCCGTGGGGTTACTAAATGGAAGAGGGATTGCGGTTGACTCCAGATTGAAGTGAGATGGACACTGACCAAGATTTTGACTTTTATGTGTGATGGGATTGTTAAAATTCAGCAGCCTAAAATATCATATAGTATAATTAGTTAATGCCCATGTAATTTGACGGGATGTCCGCAATTACCTAAATAAAAGGCGCGTAGAATTAAATCATATACTTTATACTTAAATTATCGGTAAGATTTGTTGCTGTTTAGAAAGTCAAGTTTGATGTGTTTAATTACGTTTTCCCAAAGTAAACATACTGGATGCAACCGGCAAACCCACGAGTTATTTTAAGCGGTGTTTTCGAAAACTGTTCTCTTATTTCGCCACTCAGCCCCCCTATGAAGAGACCAGTGTATGGCGGGGGTGTCACATTTTGAGATTTCTTCGGGAGACGTCCTTCACCAACTTGCGCGTCATCCATGAACACAGTCACCCTTAGGATCAAAACCAAGCAATATCATGTGCTTCAAAATAAACACTTTCCTTTTCCGGGTTAGTTGAGAAAATTCTTAATTATTACCTTCTGTTCCTTTTCACAAGTCGGAACGCATGAAACTTTCCATCATCATATCGGACTTCGTTCAGCGCCAAATCAGTGGGCCCGTGAGGCATACCAAACTGAACACGTATTTTTCCGTTTTCCAAATAAGCAGCATAATATGGCTCCACAGACACATTACTAGGCTGTACGACATACAAAAATGAGGAGGTATTCATTGGATTACATAATAAGTATAACTTTGTTACGTCACTATTTCTCAATTGAATTGAAATAGCCCAACAGCTCAGTGTGTGAAACAGCATATTCTTAATTAGGTTAAGCAACAAAGAAATGAGGTCTATTTACCGGCCTTGCGTGGGTGGAGAGGACAAGCACACCCGTTGGTGAAATGGTTTTGAAACTGAATCCAAACAAGAAATCCTTTCCCATTGGCTTAGAATGAAACTCGCCGTAACCGTCTCCTTCAAAGCTGGCCACGTGGAGCGCCTATGAATAACAATTAAATATAATGATACTCACGTATTTGTAGGTTAGGTGGCAGTATCAGCCCATACAAACTACAGATTATCAAAGAGACTGGCGAGGTATTATATCACAAGTAAATATACCACTTCAATTTCTTTACTTTACAGATTAAAAATTGAAAGGAGATATATTTTTGAGGAAAAACTTAATGATTTGACGACAGATTGACAAATTCTGACCTTTCCACCACATGATGGTTTTATGCCGAAATGTAGTCCAGACATCAAATCATAGGTTGAGCTATCAATTAAAATATTTTTCATACAACCCACGAATGGAATAACGGTAACTTGCTCCTGCCATTTGCGAGGATTGAATGCGGGAGACAGCCCACCAATTTGATACGATGCATCATACAGCTCCAGAGTCTGACCTAACGAATGCTTCTCTTCTTTGTAATTGTTTCCTCCCACAGTTAATTGACCTGTACAAACATCAAGTGCGTATAATATCTATATAATAAAGAAATTAGTAGGAGTAGTGCTGCTACAGCTGCTACTATAGCGGCACAAAAATGGCAGCTCTTTCCAAACTGTTTGACGTTCATTCATATATGTACAAGTGCTAACAAAATATCCAGAATAACTTCAAATATACGCTGACTTTTAGAGCAATAAACAAGCCCAACTTAGAAAAATAAAATTGTAGATCATTTGATTTCTTAAAGACACTTTCCTCAAAAATCATTTTTGACCCTAAAAGAAGGGTCAGAGGTCAAACAATGAATTGCATTGACGTCATAAAAAGTTGTCCTTTACAGTGTAGAATTTGCTGCTGATTACCGTGGCGAGTCTTTGATTTGCAAAAAAACTGATTTTTGACCCTTTTTGGGCTAAAGGTCAAAATGAAATTCACTGCTCACTTTTTGAATTTAACAGATGTGTGGTGTAGAATTTTTTGCTGATTAGCGTGTTATTATTTTTGGCAAACAAAATGTTTGGTCCTAATTGTTGGGTCAAAATTAAATATAACCCCAGAATGGGGTCAAAAATGAGCTTTTTCCCAAAACTAATACCCCGAAGTAAATCAGTAGGAAGTTTGACACTAAAAGTGTTAAGTTTACATTCACGCAATGACGTTTAATGTTTGACCTTTGACCACGCATTCGGAGGTCAAATTCTAAAATTTGAGAAAGGTGCCTTTTGGAACGTTGTTATTCATCAAATTTTCTATAACATAAATAATAAATAACATAAAGACGAAAATAAATTAAAAACAATGTCAACTTACCGGTTTGCTTTCCTTTTTGATTGACCCAGATTGCTCTTAATTTAACCCACTCCCCAGTGTTGTACTTTTTATTTGACGAAGTGATTTTGAGCCAGCCGGCTTGATTATCCCATCCACTGCGTACTTGCATGATGATTAGTCCTGCCTTCAGTTCTAGTGAAATCATTTGTCCAATTGTTTCATTCACAGTTAAAAATAGGAGCGCTGTCTCGGAATATGTTTTAAACTCCATTGTGAAATCAAAAAACTTGGGATTGTATGCATTCGACTCAATTCTGCTGACTAATGCGTATCCTCGCCCATCCAAGTAGTACTCAAGATCCGCTCGTGGAGCATTCACAATGCTATCCAGACATTCTGTGCATGGGCCACATCCTTCGTTCCCCACAAAATTCCACAGCCCCACAGCAAGGTTGTTCACAACTAAATTATGAATGCACCCACTGAGCCCATTCGAGACGAGTCCACTTCTGCTTTGTATAGACATTCCACCAATGTGAATTAAATCATCCGGAGACAAATCCATCAACGTTGCTTCGTCCTCCGCACTTTGGTACATTATTTCCGTGGCTGAGCTTTGAAAATCTTCCACTGCTTTCACGTCCAAAGTCACCCCTGAACCAATTCTGTTAGACAATTTAGAATATTGGAATAAACTTCCTGTCTCATTTATTGCGAATATAATTAATTCCCACAAGTTACTGCCCTAGCTTAAGAACTATAACTTTGGAAAATTTATCACATCATGACTTCATTTGCTTGCGTCCTAAATGCACTGCCAATCTAGTTATACTGTGTTTAGTTCATACCTTTCCAAGGAAATGGTCACCCAATTATCCGGATCATCCGAATTTTCCGTGATTCTTGTTAATTGTTTTGGATGAACTAATGTTCGTAAGCCAGAGCCTAATTCCCAGCTCGCTTTTATTCTCATACCAACCATTTCGATAGAAACGTAGTCCTCCTACGGAAATAATGAACACTTTAAGAACAGGTGAAATCAACGCAGTGCATATTGGAATATTGGCTCCAATTCTCGATTGGTAATTAATAATCTCGTATCTTATTATAATTTACATTTAAAGAGCTGGGCCAGTAAAAAAGAAGTGAGTCGGAGGAATTTGTTGGAGCAAAATTGAAGCGGATGGATGTAGCTTCACTAACTGCTGGCCAATTGTATAACCTATAGCACGTTCCCGTTTGATCCGGACCAATGGACACTCGCACCTAAAATAGGGTTTTTACCAAGTTTACGCTTCCATTAGAATAAGGAGCAAAAGAAAAGATGTGAGATTCAGTCAAGACAAACCTCTGTGACTCTGACTTACAGTATCGGATTTATGTCTAGACTGCAAGATCAAAGCAGTTAACTTTGTGAGACGACTCTCCACATCATCGTGCTTCACGTTCACCTTTCGATTCTTTGATTTGATCATCGCTTCTACTTCGTTAGTCTTGCTAAACTGGGCTTGAGCTGAGTTCACTGCAAAACCAATATGGCGAATAAGGACCCAGAATAAGTGGTGCTAATGGCAGGAAATTCCATAACTACATGACACTTACTCTGGGAAGTTATGTCCCTGGCGCTGATTGAAGCACCACTCTTAAGGTCATTAACTTTCCCTTTAAGTTCCTCAGTAATTTTTCGTTCCATTTCAATAATATCCATTTTAGTTTCCTCAACAATTTGACTCACTTCCATTATTCGGTCTACCAACTCGTCCAGTCGCAAATCTAAGTGATTAACACATCATTATTACAACAAAAACTCGCATAGATAAATTTTCAGTTGAGGGTCCCATTCAAAATCGTTGCTATAATCACGGTTTAGTAATCGCCAACGTCTCACCACTGCTGTTACAGCAGGGGAACGGGGAAGTCGGGGCTGCGGGCTTTGTAAAAGTACTACCTTAGTAAACGACATATAGATGCTTACTTTCATCGAATTCCTCCATACTATTAAAGATGCTGCGGAGCGTTTCATTCGCATTTTTGATTTTCCATGTCAGATGAATGAGTGCGGATTTAAAAGAAGCAATATCATTTCGGACTGTATGTTCCACAAATCCCGACAGGGCCAAACCCTGTTTAATCAACTCTGCCGCAGTAGCCAGCGTGTCGTTCACGTTGTACGATGACAGCAATTCTTGAATCTGACCGAATTAAAATGCCGTTACATGCACCTTGCTAACAATTGCGATATACTATGTAAATTTTGTGGTGAAATTATTTTCTACCTTAATTTCCGCTTCTGCTGCAAAGATTGAAGCATTGGATGACAAACCAAAAGCTTCGCCGAACCCATCCGTAATTCGCTGATATGCTGTAAGCGCGTTTAATGACTCCGAACCACTAACTTTTATAGAGTTAATTATTTCTTGCCAGCGCTTTGCTTGCCGTTTCAGAACTTCAACTTGATCAAAGGCTGCTTGCGCATATTCAGTGCGGTAGAGGGGCACTAGGTCAAATAATGTATTATCACGTATCTCAACCTCTTTCGTTGTGTTGCGCAGATCCCGTACAATATCTTCGATCATCTGCAATTAAAGAGTTGCTCAATTTTTAAGTACAACTGGAAATATGCGGTATATTCTAACGCATGCAAAATGAAATATCAAATTAATTAAAAAACTGGGAAATAAAATATTCTCAGCTAAGGGGATGTATCGTGAGGAATGTTGGTGATACTTGAAGGGGATGAATTAGTTTACTGCTAAAAAGTGGAGGGAAGCATGTACCAGTAATACTTGGCCGACTTCAGTCACACCGTGCCCTCCCTCGCTTAGTTTGTCCGATGTCATCAATGTGTCCACGTCCATTTCAACGGTAATGTTGTCCACTAGTTCCAAGTTGTGCTGCGCAGTCAAAAACAACTGTCTTCCAGAAATTGTTACTTCTTGTGCCTGGAACATTATTTCATCACACTCATTAATTTGCGCACACGATTCCATCAATTCCGTCCTCATTTATCATTATTACGTACAATCAATTAGAGTCGGTGGTCGGTGGTAATGGAAGACTCGGAATCGGAACCGTAAGCTAATTTGCTCAGGGAATAAAATTGTATCCGCAAAGAAGCATATATTTCTGAAAGGAAACAAGTAAGGAGCAGGATTCTACCTGTAGTATCTCCTTCCTTGCCAAGTTTAAGTGCTCCACTAAATCCTCTAGCCTATCTCTAAATGAGTTGAGCTTTCGGAGCAATCCTCCGGACAACGTTGAACTATTAACAGACTTGAGCACTGCAGCATAGATTTCCTTCGCTAAACTGAGTTCGACTGCAGACTCATTGTTTATTGAGGAGAATTCAATGGTTTCCAACATGTTTACAAGTTGAGTGGCTTCAGACTTTGCCTCAGTCGAATTGACGATGGGTCCCTTCCCATAAATATAATCTCGTACGTTGTTTACAGCCCTATTTAAATCATTACTGGCACGATGTGTTGTCCTGAGCGTGGCAGAGCTCCTCTGAGCCAAGTCATAGGTAGACTGGACCAAGCCGTCCAAACTGAGGCTCTGTAATTCCCGTATTCGCGAAGACAAAATGGTGCCAAGTTGTTGGAAGGCAGGGATATTTTCCATAAATGCTGTGAGCTCAGCCAAGCCCAAGGCCTTATCCGCTACACTGCTCGATAAAATGTCGAATGAAAATAATTTCTTCCAGACCGCAGCCGCATCAGGCGTAATTTTCCTCGTGTGCAAGCTCCGCCCAATGTCGTCTATATTTCTCATGAGTTCCCCCGTGCAGGAGTCGTTGCAGGACGCGCACATCCCACCGATGATCACATGACGGTCAGAACACCTACTGCAGTCCCGACCCATCACGCCCTGACGACAATTGCACTGGCCAGTTATCTCATGGCACTCGTCACTCACACTCCCGTACGGATTGCAACGACACGAGTCACAGTGACCATTAATTTCCCAGGGTTTTCCGAAGAAACCGTAGTCACATCTTTCGCAGGATTTCCCCGTGTAGCCAGCTTTGCAAAAGCACTGGAACTGATTTTCTAAGCTCGTTTCTTCAAAACACGCGTCCGCATGGTTACCCGTCACAGAGGGACATGGGCAGGGGTGACATTTCTCAGACGCGTCCCCGTAGTACCCTGCTGCACAAACGTCACAGTGTGGACCAGCGGTATTGCCTGAGCAGTTCTGTCAATTATTCAAATACTATGTTAGCGCCCTCTGCAACATCTGCATATTTTGTCCTGCATGGGTAGCCCTATATGAGCCTGTTCTAAAATACTCAAAACTTACGACGCAATTTCCACTCTCAGTGTCACACAATTCGGCTCTTCCATTGCAGTCACAGGGTCTGGCCTGCCCCACTAGATCAATTATCACGGTGCTTGTAATGTACTCTCTTTTGTACCATCTGTAAAAGCCCAATTTTGGATTTTGACACGAAGTAGAATTGTACTCGGGAGGGCATTCGCACACTTCAATTCCGTGGGCCATGGAAGTATCCACTTCGTTGTTAGGAATCGCCATGTCCAGGGAAACGTTGTAAAGTCTGAAAATGAAATGCATGATGAAAATGGAGCAGTGAATCAAATTTTTTCCCTCCCCACCCAAGTACGGGCAGTCTGCAAAGAAGAAACGTACGTCACATTGAAAACTTCCGGCGCATTTGTTGCCCTCACTAAAATGTGTTGTAAATTTTGGAGTGCGACCATCATGACTTCCTTGGTTACAATCCCATCGAAAGGTCCATGTTTTAGTTTCCACAGGTCTTCGTGGAGGCTACAGTAGAAAATTGCTTATCAAACCAATGCATACACAAAGAAATACGTGAGTATGTGGTAGCAATGCTTTGTAATTACCGAACTTCCATAAACTCATTCAATGAGCCTGTTGTGGAAAAGTATTCCAAAATCAGTTTGTGGTTCCCTTGGATCTGCACCAGTGGATAGGAAGACAAAACGCTCGGAGAAAAGGACGGACCGCTGCCACTGGAGTCGATGTGAAAGCGCAAGTAGCCATTGTAAGACAGCACCTGTGTTTTTAAAACCGAATTATCAGGTTTGTAGTTGTGCCGAAAATGTTAATTACGAGCTTTTGAAAATTTCAAATTGTTCCATGTACATATATGCATGTTTTTCACAAGTGCAAAATGTTCTATTTGCCTTTTTCTGAAAAGCGCAAAATATTCTATTTGTGTTTTTGAAAAGGGCAAAATGTTTTATTTGCATGTTTTCAAAAAGAGCAAAATGTTGTATTTGCATGTTTTTGAAAAG
>JAQFZE010004534.1:0-11152 GCA_034695245.1 Dicyrtomina saundersi | reverse complement strand
CGTGAGTAGCTGGGAGTGAACGGCTGCAAGAACTCAAATATATTGTGAATTCGACAACCGCGGCCGACAATGAGATATGACTACATAAATATATTTTAAGAAATATGAACTTTTTTTACAATGCACAAAGAGAAGTAAAAAGTAAAATATGTACTTACTCGACTTTTTCCCTCATTTTCCTCTCACTCCGTCAATTGTACTCAATGTGTCTCACCGTCAGCGTCGGCTCAGCCTAGTTATTGTTGATTTGGGATTCTTGCCAAAAAATGGTGAGGAAAATCAATGAATAAATGTAATAAAAATTGCATTTGCATTTGAGACCCTTTGAACAAAGGAGTGGGGCATGTGTAAAATGTAAATAGTCTTTGTATATTCTTCCTCCCCACTGCGTCTCCATGCCTATATCTACATCCATGTCCACAATAAATAATGTACGTGCCAAATCTTCTTCGTTTGTCCTCGACACTTTCAGTCCCATTGATCTCCCTGTCCTTTTCAACCCACACATACACATACACACATGCATGCAGACATACACACTGCCACTTCCACTCCTCTCTTTTTCTCAGAGTAGTCAAAGAAATAAACGAACCAAGAACCAAGGACCAACCATCCCATCTCCCAAAGGACGAGCTTTCAACGGTCAAGTTTCTTCAACTTTCCTCCGACCTTTCCCTTCTCATCTCTCCTCTCTCCTTCTCTCGTCAATAGTTAATTTCCAAATTCTTGTCGGCACGTATGGACTTCATGAAAATGGATTACAGAAAGTGAAATGCGAGTTAAAAAGCTAAGCAAATGAAATGATGTGCATACAGTAGCACATAAAAAAGAAAATACTCGCAGTCAGTACTTTTTTTAACTAGGATTCCATCCTTTAATTAAAATTACTGATCATTCATAAGTTTTTGCAACATCTATGTAGGCACTATTATAGAATTATAAAATCCGTAGGTAAAATTTAAAAGAAGCCGTTTTTAAAATATTATAAAGCAAAATCATATATATATTCATGATTAAAATTTATTCTTATAACTAACAGCGAGAAATTCACTCATAAAATTAGTTGACATATAGTTTTTCACGTTTTAACAAAACCTTTTTGCTACTTGGACTTTCACTTATAACATTGTGTTAAAGCAAATATATATTTTCACGTAACTAAGACAAGTACCTATATCCATAGTATATATCAAACCCTGTCGCTCAATATGTTACACTTTAATTATATTAAACCGAGGGCTGTATCTGGGAAGGTAAACAGTGCTAATGAAGTGGAATAAGGGAACAGAACAGATGAGATACGAAATATAACGAGAGTACTATATTCGAGTGTACGACTATTACGGTTACTGTTCCATTGTTAGGTTTCGGTTTGCATGCAATGTGAATCTCAAAGTCAGTCTCAGTATTTGACTGTCTGCAGTCTGCAAGTCTTCATGAGTTGATCCATACTTCCATAGCTCCATGGGTAGGCGCCTCTCCTAAAAAGTAATATTACATATTTTACGTGTTTTATGTTTTGTTCAATATTTTTGCCTCTAGTTGAAAGACACGTCTGGCGTGGAATTTTCCATGACCGACGATGAGATGTAACTCTTGATGTAGAATATTTTTTTGTTCTCAGTATTTTTCTCTTCATCTCACAGCGAGAGGCCGAGTGGCAGTCAGTGCCATTGCCGGTGCCTGGTGCCTGGTGTTTGGTCTCAGTCCACGTCGTCCTCCACTTTTGTGGGATAGACGAGAGACAGAACGAGAGAGTTGAAGTTGAGTGGTTGAAGCTTGATGCCTAAAGGGGTGCTTCTATTTATACAGCTACCTACTTTTGTTTGCTCAACTTGACGAGAATTTCAAAGCAACCTAGCCAAACATGGAAAGCGCATATCATAATGAATTTAAATTAGCCAACTCTAACCTCTCTTTTCCAGACCCAGGACCAGGACCATAGCTACTCTCACTATGAACAATGAACTGGTGGGTATTTTTATAGGATAGGAGATACATCAAAGAGTAGGAAATCCAGTAGGTAGTAGATAGTATAGTCATACACACTAACATGTATTATACATATTACATAGCCACTGATTTATTTTTTTGATAGACGTCACTGCCAGCGCGCCGTAGAATCTATGCCAAACATTTCATTGCAACATAGCATTAGATATTTAAACCTTTTTACAAACTTGAAGCTATGTATAAAGTTCATGTGGAGAAACATGTAATAATTAATTAATTATATGACCATATACGTACATATAATCAAAATTCTGATCTACTAAACTTGTCATTAGAAAGAATACCGGAATTATATGCTCTCTGAGGTTTTAAAAAACATGAGTTTAAAATGACCGTGTTCATCAATGCGTAGACATGGCTTAGAAAAAAACGAAAAACGCTTTATATTTTTATTCAAACAAATATTCTAGATTTTAAAGGAAGGTAGTAAGAGAAAAGTCAAAAGTTTTTTTTAATATGATAATATCTCACACTAAGTTAAGTTGTTACTATATTTTGTAGTAGCTTATCATATCTTTTGGGTGAATGCAAAAGGAGAAAGTATAAAAAAGAAAGGGAGGACAGCAAACGGGATAATACAAGTTGCAGAAATTACAAAGCATACTGTAAAAACCAAACGATCCCCTCTCACATATATATATTTATGTACTTTCTTCACTAGCTAACATTTTTCAGCTGATAAGTTGAGTCAAGAAAAAAAGAAGGAGAAAACAAGCCTCAGACTTCATTTCTCCCATGTATAGAAAATGAATAAAGTTAAAGTCTAACTTACAGTTAAAGTTGAAGTTGTCAATCCCCAAACAACAGGGAGAAAGTTTTTCTTTTTATTTGCTTTCGTTTTTGTGAGGATACATCTTTACATGGGAATAACACGAGCAATTCAATACCCTCAACTACAACGACAACCAAGGTATCATATAAAGTTTACACATAAAGCGTAACTTTTCCCACTATAAATCAAACCAATACAGGGCAACAGTAAAACAAATAACGCTTTAAATTTAAAATGAAATGTGTTTAGGTGACTTTCTCTTGTCAGTTGTGACGTCAACATTCAAACATTCCCTGCTTTACAGAAATATACTAAAGGGCTTGTTTGTTTAGTTGGAGGCCTGACATGCTACACACGTTTCCAGTGAAAGGTACAGAATAATAATAAACCTCTTCGTAGCTGGTCTCTCTTCTTTATTATAATCAGTGCGAAAGTATCTAATAAATAATTCAAAAGTACTACAATACAAATTGGAATGGTAGCTGGGAACAAGGGCAGAATGTGGTCCAGGTAATTATACATATATTAATATGATTGCATCAAGATGAAGTTTACATAATTAAAACGTGTAAATAAGAGACACCGTGAGAGAGAGAGATACATAATTATGCTGGAGTTCTATGGGCGACTGGAGTGAATACAGTATGGCCGAAGGAACAAGACCATGGCCATGAGAGCATCTTGTTTTGTCTTATCTGTTGTAGCCCACTTTCTTAGGTCCTTCCATGTGATATGAAATTAAATTTGGGTGAAAGATTACAGGGTGTAAGTTATTTACTCTTTTCGAAGGGGCGTGAAGAAGTGAGAGCAAGAAAGAGAAAGGGAGATGATTCAGGCTTGATTAAATTACGTGGCAAGTGAAAGTGGAATAGATACAGAAGGAAAACATGTAGTTTTCCAGTATTTCTGATAGTAAATGTATTGTTTTTTCCCTTCAAGACTTTCTGGTCTTTGTTACATTCTGTAGAGCTTTATATACTTTCCCTTGACGGTATTTGAATAGGAAAATTCGAGAAAAAGGGCTCTATCATCCTCTTAACCATAACCAGGACCCAGGACCCAAGACCATAACCAATACTAAACGAGAAAGTAGAGGCTCTCGTCTTCTTTGTCTCGCTTTCTCTGTAGCTTTCTTTCCATCTCTCTCTCAAGGACTCAAGGCTAACCAACCACCTCCTTATGTTTTGCGAGCAACTTGAGAATGTCCCCAAGGAATACTTTCACCAGGTTCAATTCAAACTTGTACTCAGTGTGTGCATAGGATGTATGCAAATCGAGGCCAGACGAAACGAATCCAAACCACCCTTTGGGTTCAAACTATTAAATAAAATTGTATTTCAGTCCCACGTTTCCAGTCAAACTGAGGGAGCTACATATTTAATCTCCCCACAACTGTCACCGAGCTAAAGAATGCTGGTGTTTAAGCTTGTTTGTGGTTGTTCCTCAGAGTCAACATTTTCCATGTTGAATTTTTCAAGTGCAAAATACTTTTATTAGTAATAAATAACAATTTGTGAAGGACAAACGTTAGGAGCGCTCAACTACGTCAAGTTTGTAACTTTTGTGTTGAAAATGAATTCACACTAAAATAGTAAATCGATGCCTTGTAATATAATAACTACTCCTTTTTTTGTAATTTTATCTGTAATATTATACTACTTTTGAAGCAAATATACTAGTTTAAATGAGTTGGGATAGAGAAATGAAAGAGAAAGTAACATGCTCTAAGATTGCTTTGAAATCCTCTAAACTGTTTTGGATGTAAGAGGAGTAGTGGTTCAAAGATATCAAGAATGAAATATTTATGGATAGAAAAAGATGAGAGAGAGCACAATATTATTAACGTGTACTACTTCTACTGTCTAGTATTTCTTCAACGAAATTCTTTCCAGGTTCTAGAAACGAGACTGTGTCTGGAGAGAAATTTGAGATGAGTATGCCTAAGCCTCGGCAGAGGCTACATACTCTTAATGTTTAGTATAGTCGAATGGTAATACTGTTTACAAATGCATATATATATATGTGTATAGGGCCTGGAAGACTGAAGGTTATACTAGGAATTGTTTATAGTATAGAAGAAAGTCGGGAAAGTAAAGACAGATCAAATGACGGAAGTACTGAATGAATAAAATCTTGAACAGAGTCGCCAAGTCATATATGTAAGCCACCTAAAATGCAATATGAGATGATTTGTGAGTCTTTTTGAAAACTTTAATGATGTCTAACTGCGTAAATGGTTGATACATTTCAGCTTTATTTTCAAAAACAGTTCAGAAAAGCTGACAGATTCCTCAAATGAGTATTAGCCTACAGGATTACGATATTTTAATTGCTGCTAGTGACTAGTAATCATGTTAACCTATTTGCAGCTTGCATTTTTTCCTAAGTGTTTCTATAAAAACTATGCAAACCCATACATGGTATCGTATCATTCTCTTGTAGCATAATTGTTCTTATTTATATAAATTTCCTTATAACTATGAATTTTTATATTGCTTACCAAACCATTTTAAATCCTCCTATATAGCGTTTTCCCTATATTACCATATCCATTATGTTCCAGCTTGACATGGTTCTGGGTTAAATACTACCTTATCCTGATTCTAGACACAACACTACTAAGAATAAGCCCTATTTTGCATTCAAAAAGAGCACACAGATGAAATAAAAAAACAACCCACTGCTTGCCATTTTGCTATTACGTTTTACTTTGATCTTGAAAATTTCCCTCTCTGTGTAGTAAAGATATCTTTGATCATATTCTTAATCATATTCTCAGTAGAGGTAATTTCAGAACTTAGGATTAGGAAGAGAAAGTCAAAAAGAAAAGTGAAGGTAGGAGGAGAAAGTATGAGTGCCTTCATTGCAAATGGTGATACCAATATTCATAACTGGGTTTGTATGTGGGGAAAACAGTTTGAAATACCCTAATATACGAAATGTTATGTGCTCTGAAGGTAACTTTAATAAAAACGGATCCTCCTCTTCCCTTTTCCCATTTTTTTTTGCATTCATATTTATGATGTTGATGCTAACAGGATTTGTTGAGAGGAATTCACTTCATTTTCTAGGATATGATGAGAAAAAACGACTTTCACTCCTCCACATAAACATATGCATTCATGACATTATGACGGGACTCGTTGTGTATGTACACGCTTTTATCTTTTGGATGGTACGTTCATGGAAAGGCACATTTAATATTGCGTATTATTGCTGCCTCGTGTAAATTTGAGATGGGATGATATAAGATACTTTTTATAAAACTCCAAAACTGCTTTCACTTTCTTGTACTTTCTTTTCCTAACAAGCTTTACATTAGGTATATGTTTGAAATGTATATTCCTACTAAAAATCATTCTTGCGTGTTTATATAAATTTTTTTCATGGGCGTCCATAGTTTTTAGCTCTCAGCTTTTGCTTTCTAGATTTCTCAGAATTCTTGGCGAAACCCCAATTTTCTTCAATTTCATTTCAGCATACAGGCTCGCTCTCCTTGCTTTCCTGTGTTTTATTTTCTCCTGTAGTTTTTAATCATGTAATCACTATATGTTTTCATTATTATCATCACTACTTTCACATGCCATGCTATCATATTTGTGTTTACCCAAATCCGGTTTGTTTTTAATTTTCTGCGAGTATGGAAGATGTGAGCTACATGGTTTTGTCACTATAGTCTCAGAATTAAAACCTAAATTACAAAACGTCACTGTTTGGACCACATTATATAAGAAAAGTTCAGGTTGGGGCGAGGAAAGGTTTATACTTTTATATTCCAGAGAAAATGTTTATAAGATTTTTAATTTTAACTTTATGACATGCTCCCAGTTTATACGAGTAGGTCTGCTTTCTCTATTATTTATAAAGAACTGTTTAGTGTATCTACCACGTAGTAGTAGGAATAGGAATTTGATAGCGAAATAAGAAAGTTACTTTCATCACTTTCACCTTGTTGTGTACAGTTAATGCGTATGTATTAGATATAAAAATGAATAATGGCTACATGGACTTGTAGCCTAGCTTTAGCTGTCACTAAAGAGCATGATGATGTTGCCACGTATATTAATTGCGTGAGTAATAGGTTTAAAAATGAAACTTAAAAAATGATATTTGTATTTTTTACAGCACATGCATTCCTTTAACTTGGAACTTAAAAATAAAAATATATACATAAAAATACTGGATCGTAAAAAAAAAGTAAAGTTTAGATTTCACTAGTTTCTGAGCTATGTACGTGACGAGTCACTTGAAATTCTAATTGATGATTACAAATTGACACTGTCGTCTTAAAGTATCTACGTCCGTATTTGCGTGCATCCTCACGGAAGTTATCATTCCACTTTCCCTACCTTCTTGCACTAGGATATAGTTTGGACTGACAATGATAGGCTTGAGTCTGGTTGTGTGTACACTGAAGGCATAATTCTCTTTTTGTGACCCCCTTTCCACTTGAAGACATCTACTTGAAGTAAAGGGAGATCTTTTTCCTTCTCTCCCAACCGCAAAGACTTTTACCGTCTAATATAAATCATGCACACTACTCTAAACCACACCGTAGTGACCACTAAGTTTTAAACGCTCACCCATTTTTGGCCCAGTAAAAAATTGCTTTCTCTCTTGCTCTGTAGCTTTCTCTCTCTAAACTCAAACCCAGACAGACCAAGAAAAAAATTCAAGTGCTTCAAGTTGTAGGTTTGTGGTTTATCTATAGGCTAGTTTGAGACCATTTTGAAAAATAATGGAGGCTGCCTGCAACCAACAGTTTCATTTTCAAATTCAGAGAAAGCAAGAGGAAAGTATAATAAACTCGAAAATAAAATAAAAGGTTTTTGGAAAATAATTAGACAGACATATGACCCTTAAAAATAAAGCACGGCGGAGGAACTGCGCATTTAATAAAACGAAATACCTAGAAAAGATATTCTTCTAGTTACATATTATAGCTGTTTGATCTTTACGCCTTTATTTAGAAAATACAAAGCCATTCCTCAAAATAAGCCGAATTAATAATTAAAGTCAGTGATTGAAAAATAATACTGCTGTCATTTTAAAATGAAATATTTTGTGGAAAAATCTCCCTTTTTTCTCAGTTTCACTGCAACTCAAACCATCATGCACAACGTCTTCATGTGTACGTAAGAAAATTCAATCAGAATAAACGCTACCATTCCACTTGGCCCCAAAATCAAAATGGAGGAAAACTTCCAAGTCAATTGTAAAAAAACAGGATAAATTCCTTTCCTCGATGGAAGTATTGAAAGCAGGAAGCAAGCGAAACTAACTCCAAGAAGAGAGTAGAAGTAAAGACCAAACCCAATTCTAATTCAAGTGCTCATGCCAATTGCTGATGCGCAAAAAAATGTATCAAATACATATATAGAGAGAAATAGTTTTAAAGAATATTTGGAATTCAGTCAGTGTGTGTTGTTGTTGTTGTTGTGAATCTATCATTTTATTCTATCATCTTGTTGACGTTGTCAAATTCAAAAAACGAAACTACGCTTATGTAAACTTTGTGCTTGGGATAGGAGCTTCTTATTTCCCTAAGGAGATTACAAAAAAGTGACAATCGACAATTTTATTGTAAGTCAAGCTTAAAGGTTGGTCCCGAGTACTCGGATCGCTTGATCATTGAATTTCTGTCTACCCGGACAAAATATATTAAAACTTGTAGTCATATAATGGTCTTCCTAGGAAATACAACCAATTACCTATTTACCAAATAGAGTCAAGCCAATAGGATTTCCTCTAGACTTTCCCTATCATTCTACTTTCTAAATTCTCCTTGCCAGTCCGTCTGTCTAAAGTCTAATCTGGTTCTCGTACCACTCCCCTGCACTGTAGATTCTACAGAAATGTGTGTCGTTGTCATTCTCGTTCGTTGTCAATGAAAGGGGAGCATTACGGAGAGATGAAGACTAAAGGTTGACGGGACGAAGCCATTCCAATTTTAAGATTGTATGGAATGGAAATAATGGTATGGTTATGGTACACATAAAAGGAGAAAGGGAACAGAAGACATGGAAGTGAGCTAATACTTATGAAATGGACTAGTAACTAAACTATAACTATCACAGACAGACAGACAGAGAGAGAAAATATAGGGAGCGAGGGAAAGTTTAGTGTCTGGTTTGCCGAAGGGAAAAGATGAAAAAATAAGGGCACCTCGTGCACTCTCCGTGCCTGTAAATCCCTTTATTATTCAAATGTGAAGAAAGTAAATTTTTATCGTCTTATTTTTTTCCATACTATCAAGATTAGAATTTATGTACCTTTCGCCCAAGGATAAGTTTATACCGTAATACCGTATAAGTAAGTTCACGTGATATGTAATAGGTAATACGCCATACATAGGTTGCTATGCACTCCCTCATACATTCTTTCTTTTCACTCATCTCCTTCTTCCAGCTAGCTTTTTTCATGGTGAAACAAACGTAGAAAAAAAAAGAAAAATAGTATAAGTCTAGAGCGAGGAGATTTAGATCTGGGAATCAGCGCTAGGAAAAAAATAGTTTATTTAGGTTTAGTTTGCGTATCCATTGCTTCCATTGCAGCATTGGTGTTGGTGTTGGTTTTTGTAAGTGTGGATATGGTTCAGGTAAAGAACTCTCTCTTGCCGAAGAAAGTACAGGAGAAAGCTATCCATTTTGTAAATTGTGTCTACTCCTCTGCTACTGCTACTGTCGTCTTTTTCTTTTTCGTCCTGATGTCGCCGTATCGTTCTGGCTCTGAGTTTAGCTCTAGCCTGTGTATGGATTGAAATAGTGAGTGCAGAGCACATGTGTCTTTAGAGAATTGCTCACAACTCCCACCAACACCACACCAGCCAGACCAAGGATACGACACAATCCAAAATGCAATATTTTCTGCTTAGCTGCTCTATCTTTACTTTCTCTGCCCCTGTACTCACTTCACATACTTCAACTTCAGGGGGCAAGGTGTTAGCTCTATTTTTTTTACAAGTAGAAAAATTCAAATATATTTCCAACTATTTTGCAGTTCGTTTTTTTCCTCATCGAGAAAACAAAGGGGAGAAAGTGAGCCATCTGATGCGGCTGTAAATCATCCAATCCTCTTTCTTCACGCTTGGTTCAACTCAGCATGTCTAGAATCAATTGGAATTTCGTAGTTTATATATGTATGGAAACACTGATCCTGATCTGATGTTGAAGTCGCCAGGACAAAGGATGTACTTTCACTAAATTTTATTTTGGCTTGAAGCTTCTACATGTTGGTCTTACCTCAAGTCCCAATAAACAGAAATTCGAGTGAAAGTGAAATTTGTATTATGTGAAAGTACTTTGACGATTTAAAAGACTTAATTTAGTAAAAGCTAATTTTAAATTTTAGAAGCAGTGCTTTCTCCTAAAATTTAAGTATGGAGAAAAGTATGTGTTTTCTTAAAATCGATGCATTAAGTTATTATCAGGTCTTAGTTTAGACAATTATTATTTTAATTGTTTGAGAAAGTCAATCAATGTCGTTACAAGTGTAATCAAGTTCTTGTAAGTGACTGTAAAAGATTGTAATGCATTTTAAGTTAGATTTGTTATCAGGTTGGCTTACATTTTGAGCTTGAATTATGTTGAAGCGTCTACGCCGCCGATTTATTACTGTTAGCAGGCCTTTTTCACCTTCTATGAGATGTGTGTGCTCCTCGTAGTATACCAGATTTCTGCCCATTAACGTATGTACATGCTTACAAAGATGAGGCACAGAAAGGCAGATAGGCACGCGGCTGGAAGAGCCCTTTGGATTTCTGCGTATCAACTCCATTAGGACTGTGACACATGTTGAAACAAATCAAATACTTAAACGATTTAAGACTATACGGCTCTCTCTCTCTCTCTCTCTCTCATAGCGTAGCAGAGTAGATTTTCTCTTTCTATTTTGTAGGATTATTTTCTTCCTTTCAGTGCATCTAACTGCATTTTCTATAATATATTGCATTACATAAATATAGAATTTATGTAAACTTTCGGTAGACTTTAAGCACATAGACGTGTAAGAGCGGAGGCGGAAAATGGAGTACAGTAGATTTGATCTTGTACATATAGGTAACACAAGACAAAGTGCACTTCACAACTTTGACTTTCACTTACTTTCTCCAGTCTAAGTATTCGAGTTTTATAATGGTGGATGTCGATGATTTGCTTTCTGCTTAAAGATAGACAAAGTGAAAAGTCCAAATTGTATCATAAATTAAGGTAAACTACTTTCCTTTTCCCATTCTTCACCAGGACCAGGAGAACCGGTACCAGCACCTCACACGGGATTAGCTTTCACAGCGGGCAACCTCTCCTGTATAAGATCAATTTAATTAATGTTTCCTATTAATTATATACCCGTGAGCATCACAGAAATTAT
>JAQFZE010004533.1:0-11154 GCA_034695245.1 Dicyrtomina saundersi | reverse complement strand
GTTTTCTAAAATTAAGTTGATTATATTTTTAGAAATAGAATGTAAAATTTTATTTTAAAAGCTTTAAACATTTGATCATGATTCTAATAAAATTTATTGCATTATTAGTCTATTTTATTATAAGATTAAACTATAAATGTACTGCACGTAGTGGACACTTCGTCTACGTGCAACTGCGTTGGTCAGCAGAAAGTGTGAGTCCATCTGGACAAGCGCATGTAGTGGACACGGACTGGTTTTCTTTTGGCGGAATCCGGAAGCAGAGATGTGAGCACTGTCCACTGATCCGGTTTTCACAATAATTGACGCCATTCGGCTGCTTAGAAAAGTGATACACTTGAAAAATCAACCACTCATCCTAAAAATTCAAATAGTAAAGTAAATGCCATTAAACGGAGTATTTTAAATCAGAATAAACGTTAAGACATGTTGTTAATATTAGGTTACATAATTAAAGCATATTTGCATAACAAAACAATATAGAAATTGGTTTATCGTTACATATTCAGCAGTTGAATGTAACTTAGTCGCTCCTCCGCCGCCGCATTTGTTAGTTCTGTACAGGCCCGGGGCGACATGTACCCCGGCCATGGTCTAGCTCCTGGTTACGGCCCTCATTGTTTGTAATTTGCATACGTTTTTGCACGGTTGTTTTGTTTGTTAGCCTGAGCCCGGCCCCTATGGAGCCCGGCCCTGGTTCAGTGGACCACCTGAACCACCCGTCACGCCGGCCCTGGTTCTGTAGATGGCTTTCGTAAAGTACTCTCTCCAGTACAAGAAATCCCAGAAGATTGTGATGGAATGAATCATACTAAAAGGAAAACAGGTTGTTTCCCTTGCTTCGAAAACTAATTTCTGGTCTGATCCATCGACATTCATTGAGTGTATTGAGGCTGGATTAGGTATTGGTGTCCAGTAAAGTCGATTCTGCGTCATGTCCAGCGCAAGGCCACTTGGACGATCGGGTTTGGTATTCCTAATAACCTTCCGTTGAGATCCGTCCATTGCAGCCCGCTCAATATTTCTAGTATCAGAGTCCGCACAGTACATCTACCTATTTAGCATTGCCCAGTTGAATTAAATCCCAATTAATCTTGTACATTGTAAGGTGCTTAACTAAAATTGAGTTTAAGTTTCAAAGCCTCCTTCAAAAAACATGAAACGCCTGAATTTTATCATTGTCTCCTTCTACTTACCCACTCAATGGGTCCACAACAATGGCCAACGTCTCAGTGACTTGAGTGGTGAGGAGAACCTTTGTCATGCTTCCGTCCAAATTGGCCACACTACACTTATTGTTTTTCTATTAAAAGCTAAGAAATACAAGTGACTATAGACCCAGTCAACGGCCAGCGATAAAATATTAGAACCTGAGTCATTTAGAACAACTGTTTTTGCAGCTCCTTGGCTGATTGGTGCCGTATATATATATCTCCGTTTTGGTCGCCCCAAAACATCGTGTTTGTTCGGTACATCACGTCTGGCACGTTACCGAATGACAAATGATTCCGAATTCGGGTGAATTGCGATGAAGCCACATTTGAAATGTTCCACACAAATTAAATTTTAATTCTAAAATTATTTTTTGTTGTTTAGCTATCGCTTCATTACAACAGAATTACATAACTAGGACGACAATACGACAAATACTTTCAACTTAAATCGCTTTGCATCAATAAATGCTGCCATTGACTAGTGATTCATGAACTAATTATATTTCGTGGCAACTCAAAAACTGTTATCTACATTGCTTGTATTTAAATTTGCTTGTGTTGTTTAAATTTAATTTTGCTGCTCAAAATCTCTTGGAATTCCTGAGCTGATCTGATTTTAAATCTGCAGTTTTCAGCTGCAGGTTGTTTTGTCTATACAGATACAAATACACAAAAGTGCTGCAAAAAATAATTTCAATTTTATATAATTACTTTAAATCATTTTTTAGCATTTCTGATTCATAGTGTTTTGAAAACTAGACTAAATTAGAGCAGAAATTGTAAAACTGTTGAATCTATTTGCAAGGCTTTGACCCCCAAGCACATTAGAAGAACATAAAACTGGTTTGCGTCAAATTACGCACCCGCGTACTGGTGAAGGCCTTGTTTCTTACTTGTTAAGTTGTGCAAGTCCGAGATGCTTTTTTCTGTCTCCAATTCTTTTTGGCGTTGGTCGACTACAAGTTTCAAATAAAACATGAAAGAGTGCAAACTGTACAATTTTAAATTTGACCACTACTTTACTGCATTTGCTATCAAAACCCACTTGTAAAATTCTGCAGATTTGACACCTTTTGTTCCATTTTCATCATTCTTGCTTCTAATGTCAAGATTTTAAGGTTTTCTAGAATCTCATGTTTGCCAACTGGAGGATTAAATGTTCCATTGGCGTTGATAACGTTGTCAGCCTTTTCGTCATACATGTCACGTATTTTCGCTGGTGGTTTAAGCGCAGGAATTTGAATTTGGCGCTCTGATTGGCAGCTAGGCGACGGGAGAATTGCCAGGAGGGCTATTAATTGGAGAAATTTGGGCAGTGTCATGTCTAAGGACTGAAATCGAATAATTTTGTTGTTTAGATGGCACTGCCCTAGTAGCCAAGAGGTGAGGGCAATGCGCGGGCAAGCTGCAAGGAGATTTGCTCGGCCAAGCGCGCGGGGATGTCCGTCGGGGCATAGCGCTTTCCCGACACATTCAGATCCACTCGGGCCGATGCTGGCAGCAAATGCTGGAACATGCTTGCACCCGACACACGTATTATGCAACTTACCTACGTATGCTTATATGCACCTTATATGCGTCTTTCGTGTAGCTCAATACTGATTACTTGCATGCATCTTTGCTTTCATCAAATAAAGATCACTTAGCTTTTAATTTTATGCTGTAAAGCAAAGGCTCAAAATATTTATTTACTTCCTAAATCAGTGGTAAAAATCAAAGAAATATATTAGATAAAATTTAAATAATTCTACAAAACACTTGTAAACGGAATGCACATAAACTTAGTACTTTCATCATCATAAGGAATTAAAACACATTTTTGGTTCAAAAAGCTAATATCGTCTTGCAGTAATTTAAATTTTTGGTCACTTATTTTGTAAATACCTAATGAAGTACTATCTACTGGGTAAAGATCAATACCTTCCAAATTACAAAAGGACTTACATTTAATTATTGGTAAAGCATCATCACGGGCAATAATTTCACTAACAATTACAACTTTGTTATTTTTAGTAATAAAGCAATTATCTCCAACACCAGTTCCCACTATTACATTTTTATACACATATTTTTCTTTCCCAATAAATTTTAAATTTTTATCTGTAAGGTCACCCGTCACATTTATACGTTCTAGTTCACTAACTCTATTAATTACTTGCTCAAGACATTTGTTCTTACTTCTTAATAAACTTGTTAGTGTTTGCATGTAGTTTTCGAAAGGAAACGCACTAAATGCGTCAAGCGATCCAAAGTTCATACAATCATCTGCCAAGTGAATTAAATTGTGAACGTTGTAAATTAAAAATTCTGAACCATATATTTCAGAGCATAGACGAACAAATTCGATAAGCATACTTTTTGCAAGGTCGTTCCACTCTTTACTATTTGCATTTGCACTTAAAAGAATAAAAATTGAGCAATGTAATAGTAAAAAATGACGATACTTAAGATCTTCTAAACATTTTTTTAAAATAACTGGACCTGTATAGATTAAAAATAATCTAAATTCCGTAGCTTTATAATGATCAAGTTCCTTAAGAGATCTTGTTTTTCTTGAAAATTCAGAAGGAATATACTTTTTTAATCTAATCAAAAATTGAGATGCAATTTCAATCTGTCCTATTGAAAGCTTGTGGGGTTTTTTACCATGGACCCACATTTTTAGGAACTTTTTAGTCACTCCATGACAAACTAGATGCATATAATCTAACGGTATGCCTTTAATTACTCCCATGGAAAGGGAAGCTAAAATTGTTGGTCCTAAATGATGATTTCGATCTGTAAGGGTAACAAAATCTTCCTCACTGCGAAGTTCTGCATCTAATTCGTTTAGAATTACTCTCCCATTAAACGATCCAACTACTCTACATTTTTCACAGCTACTATACCCTGAATGGCCTTTGATATTTTTAATAAAGCTTCTTGCAGGCGCATCTGCTATTATATTCTGAAGTCGAAATTCATAATTTATGTCACGAAAGTGAATACCGTCATTTTCTAGTTTTTTACATTCTTCAACAAAGTCTTTTAAAAAAATATTGCTACTTTCTGGTTTTTTGTTTCCATAAAACAGAGCTATTATAAAAGGTTGTTTGTCTATACCAATTAACATTCCTAAAATCGGCCAAAATTGAGCGTTGCTACTTTTACTTAAAGATACACCATCAATACCTACTTGAAGGTTTAAGCATTTACTATTTTTTAACTGATTTAACTTTGTTGAATTTGAAAGGATTTTTAAAATATTACATTGAATACCAAAATAATAATAGCTTCCATCAAAAAGGTCCAAATTTCGAACACAACGTGAAGTCTGTAAAATTGTTCGACAGTCTTTTGGTATTTCTTTCGAGACGTGTTTTTTTAAAATTGACAAAAGGCCATTAGTAGCTACATGCGAAATATTAAACTTGAGTGACCACTGGGCAACGTCATCTATTAAGGAACTTTGATCTAAATTACTTTCACTACATGTATCAAGTACATTCTCGTCACAAGAAATGATATCGCTAACACAAGATTGTTCGTCTTCCGAACAGTAGTCAAAAGAAATAATATTATCTTCTACATTTACATTTTCATTGGTAATTAAGTCACTACAATTATTATGAACAGCTGGATTTTCAATGTACGACATAAGGTCATCAACTGTTTTTTTAATTAGTCTACGTTTATTTCTTTTTTGTGACTCCATCGTTTAAGAATGATTTCTTCGTTTTTCTCGTCCACCATCAAGATCTTTGGCGTTTCTGAACCAATCTTGAATTGTCGTCTTAATTTCGTCATTAGTCACATTTTCAAACTTGGAAATTTTTCGAACAGCATCTAAATTGTCGAATACGTTTAATTTATTAATAACATTAACTTCTAAAATAAATTAATAAAAACTAAAATCGAAATAAAATTTTTAACTAAAAATAGAGGCGATTAAGCATAAACTACCTGTCAGAACAGCGGCCAACTTGAGTTTTCTAAATTCAGTTTTACTGTTCTGTCCTGTGTAGTTAACACGACGAGCGAACTCATGATAAAGTACCTCTTTAAGCATGCTTCGAACTGCATCTGCATAAGTCTTTCCTCCAAGGCGAGACAAATATTTTACCTGAAAATATAAGAAACAAAAATAAATGTGTAATTCAGTAAAGAACTATTCTACATAGCACTTACGTGAAGCCTATTCAGAATGAGCACAATTGTGACTATAAAGAATTATGAAATTACGTCATGTGGTGAAAAAAATGTAAATATCTCTATTATACACTATTCAGCATATCGTCAGTGAAGAACCAAAATGACTTATATCTATTTGTAGCTAAAACCAATATTATCTATCTACAAAAATATTAAAACATGTCTTGTAAGTATTTGTATAGAATATTTTGCACTTTTCAAAAACATGGAATTATAAAATTTTGCATCTTTTGGAAAACATGGAATTAGAACATTTTGCTTCTTTTCAAAACCATGGAATAAGAACATTTTGCACTTTTCAAAAACTCTAAGTTAATATTTTACGCATGTTTTTGATTTTGTTTTTATAACAAAGTTAATTTTGAATCTAGTTTAAATTGGATATGGGTCATTTTGGTTCTTCACTAACGATATGAGTAGTAGCAGTAAAGGAAAACATAAGTAAAGTAAAAAAAATGACTGATATCAACATACAAGCTTTCCATAATTCGCTAATGGGTCATCCGAGGTTCCTTGCTCGAGCCAATCTTCTAGTGACTGAAGATCTTCAGCATTCTTCAATGGGAATTTAGGAAGACCTTCCTCATTAGTGACGCAGTCCTGATTGAGGAGTAGTATCTTTTTAATATCTGCTAACTCATTCTCCAGAGAAGTTAACTTTGAGAGAACCAGTTTTTGAAATCCTGAACCATTCAACCAATTAACGTTTATGCAATAAAAAGCTATCAATATTGTAACGCCTTACAGGCCTTATTAAAAACAAACCAATACTTATAGCGTGTACGTGTAATATTTCAAATGCAAGATTATAAAATATAACTTGAATAAATATAAAAAAGTACGTTTTGCTTCCTCTCTCTGTTGGGCGATTTCCTCTGCACCTCTTGCGCTTTCTAAATCGGCAGCAGTTCTAACAGTTGCTCGTGTTTTATCTGCAAAAAAATTAGAACGTAGTAGTTAACATTTTTTTTTAGTTTATAAATTCTTTAGTAAGTATACACAAGGTATACCTTTTCTAAGGCTGTTGTGCTATGAAATATGTAATTTTATTATTAAATCAAAATATATACTTGTTTGCAGATAAACGTACTTGAACATTGTAAACTTTATATTGTAGGCAAAACGTATGATGAATTTGATTATTAAAAGCATTTAACTTGAAAACCGTCAGTAATATATTTTAATACTTTAATAATTGTATTATTTGCTCAGCATTACCTGAACGAAACAGATTAGGACGCGAGGGAGTAGTGAAAACCTTTACAGTAGTAGAAGCTTTTGCAGGAATTGTTTCTTCGTCCGAACTGTGACCTTCTAATGATTCTTGATTAGCGTTGGCTGTAACTGCCGTGGTCCGTGCGGTCTTGGCAGTAGTTACGGGTGATGACGGCCGACCAGCATCAGACTCACTTTCAATTCCAGAATTTTCTTCAAGTAATGAAACATATTTAGATGCTTTAAGATACGTGTCTGCAATGGTACACAAAAATTCTAATATTATAATATATTCTAGCTCTTAAAGGAAAATGTATTATCAAAAGCATGCATCGATGATTCTAAGTAATTTCAAATAAATGCAATACATCAGTCAAAGATCATGTGAAGTTAATTGTATAATTTTATAACTTTAATTAACACATTTTCGTACCGCATTTTTTCCAAACTTTGCATTTGTACACGGGCCACTCGGGATTAGGCTTCACTAGTTTCTTAATTTGGCTTTTTAAGGCAAAATTGTAGGACTCTGGAAAACGGCACGATAACCCATCTGCTGTAACCCACGACGACGGCACTGTTTCCACTAAGTTTTCGACTGGGAACTCTACTACCCAAAACTGAGATTTAGCACTAGGTACCACCATGCCTGTCATTTTTATTGCCACAAAAATACAAAATAACAGACTATTATACAGCTACTATTCTACTTTGTTATTTTAATCTACTTCTAAAGCTGTAAGTACTTACTTTAACTGTGGTAGAACCAAATAGCAATAATAAAAAAGTGTTAACTTCAACTTGGTTATGAAAAATATGTGGAGAATTATTTGAAACTTGAACGACAATTCAATGGACCTCCACTGTACAGCGAAGATGCAGTAAGAATAAGAGGAAAGATTCTGATTCCGGCGTAAAAAGCTTTGGAAATGCTCGTTGTCGGTTACTTTCTAGAAATTTCCAGGAAAAAAGCCGCGTATAAACTCTGCGCATGACCGCACGTGATCAGGTAGGGAAAACGGAGAAGGAAGGGAGTCACTCTGAAGGCAATGCGAGTAATAGAGGTATTAAGAAATGCTGCATATCATTCAGCTATATGCCCTTGCAGTACCCTTGTCAACATTTATGCACTATGTAAACGCTGTATGTATGCATCGGGCCTTCAATTAAAATGCACATTCATTCCTGCAGATCGCTTTCCCGACGACTCTGCTCTTTGCCTTCGAAGGCCCGACAACCTCTGGCTACTAGGGTGATAGCTTAAACTGCTACATTGGTTGACATTCTTAATTTGGTCGCTAATTATGTCAAGGGTGCTGAGTTAAATAAAAATTCGTTAGGCGTTCAAGTTTGTGTTATGACACTCGCGTATCACAGCCGCAACGGTATTGTAAGATGAGAGATGCAATACAGAAATAGTTAATTTATTAAAGTAGCAAAACAAGACGCATGTTACTTTAGTTACAATTAAAATACTGCATCTACGAAGTTATGTATATTCATGGTCATGCTATATACCGGTGTTTTACTAGTAATTATTGTTTGTTAATATGTACATTTATTTTGTGGAGAATAGAGTAAGCCTATTGAAGCAAATTTTACAGGAACAACGGGAAATAAATAAAAGGCGACACGGTTTTTTTTCGCAAAATTATTTTTTTTATATAAGTACTGCAACTGACGAAGCATTATTTCAGTTATTTTTGATTACCTAGACTGACTATAGAATTTTCAAAAAAGCTTTTAGAAATTTTAATTTGTAAGCATATCCTATTTTGTCAAAAACTCCATTGCTTAACGTAGATTAAAAAGTGTAAGAATTAAAATTTTAATGGTTTTGAGTGAAAACAAGCAGCGAGATCATTATTGCTAGCAATTGTTAGCTTGTTGATTTAAATTATGGTCCAACAGAGATTGTTCTAATTATTATTTTAAATTTAATTTTTGCGTCAGCTGATTTTGAATCTTCTCTCAGGAATTACGTTATGAATGTATTAGGAACAATTAAAGCACGGCCACACATAACAATTTTATACAAAAACAATTCCCTTTAAAACTGTGATAAGGAGCGGATGCGAATTGGAGGACTATAAATTGGAGGTGAACCAGTAATCCATGTTCTTATGATTCTTGTCAACCCAGTCAAAATTTTGAAGCACTATATCCTGTAGCTCTTGTGGAACCTCACATCTAGAGGTACTTAAAAGGTGAAGAGACTTGAATTGTTTCTCAAACTGTAAGAAGCAACGACAAATTCAACATTTAATTAGACACTTACGACGGTGCTCATGAGGGGTCGTCCATTATTGATGTCGTCAAATTATTTTCAGTTCTAAGGTTGTATGACTCTGGTGTGATCATAGCTTAAGTCTTGCGTAAATGGCTGAATTTTGCATATATTTGACATCGCAAATATTAAAAAAAAAACCTTTATCTCTACCTGTGATGTCATTCATGGCCCATTTCTTATTAGTTACATCGAACAACAAATCAACAATATATTGTTCTACAGTTTTGACAGCATTCAAACTTAGTGTACACGATGTTTGTTTTATACTTTTAGATAATTTAATCAATAAATAGACTATAAAGTGTCGAGCATAAATGATGTCATCATCGAGGTAGCTTGATCTGGGAAACACCTTTTTAATTAAAAAATGTGAAAAAACTGTCATTTTAATATTAGGGTGGATAGGTTTATTAAAAACGCCGCAAGTCTTCTCTAACATACATACTTTATAGACGATCTTTATTTAAAAATAATGCAATTTTGTACCGTAATGAGTTCCTCTTCTTTCGTCACGTATCCAGCAAGCGTTGCCAGAACTTTCCCAACTTCCCACTTGCCCCCCAAAGTCTCATTTACTAAGTTCATATTTGAAATAATAAACGGAATGACTAAAGGGCGCCCAACTGGGTTTCTCGCCACCCCATGACAGACGCTTAGTCTGTCCACTTGACGCTTTCCTATGGGAGTCGTGGTGTCTATGGCTTGATAAAGAAGGCTGAAATTAAAAACAAAATTTAAAAATCAATAAATGCGCAAGAATATTCCGAAATTTCAAATTTTATAGCACGCACGGGTAACTGCGACCATAGCGCAGAAGTTTATGTCAAAGAGCACATATTCTTGTGAAGCCTAGTCCTAATTTTTTACACGGAAATTGACATTTAGTGCACATTTTAAATATGTAGTGCGCATGAGTGCAACTTACTTTTTTAAAAGCGTCGCGTTTTTAGTGCAGGAGAGCGCGTTGAGAAGTTTGCCCTGATGTGATTTGTAAGCTCCGATAGGCGCCACTTCAAATTGTGTCCGCATGAAATTGAAGTGTTGTAGCTCCCCAGCTGCAACATACGCACAGTACAACATTGGCTGGATGTCCATAGGAATTCTTTAAAAAAATTTGTTTTTAAAAAAACAATGTTCTTATATAATAATTTGAACTATACTAAACAAAGTTAAGACCATAAAGTCCGAATATAATGTTCAGTCACGTATTAACACCTGTATCTTCCCATTTTTGCATTTCTTTCTGCGCAGTTGTAAAACACTGGCTACTATTCAGTGCGCATGCCCAGTCCAATAAATTTGTTCGGAAAATGACGAGCGTCCCTTTGTTCGTCGCTGCTTGGGTCCAGCTCACGGCCGCACTGTTAAGAGCTTTTTCAATTAGTGGCAACAAGAATGTCTACTTTCAACAATAAAAGTACATACTTTTAAACATGCTACATAGTTGTTTTAAATTGATTTTATAATATTTTAAAAAATTTTAAAATGTTTTTTTTAAATTTGCTTTGTTTTATTTACGCCCAAAGAGTGGTTGGGGCCACCGTTGTAAGCTTGAAAAACAGTAAATGCCTTGAAGAGACGGCTAAAGAGTGTGTACCAAACCACAAAGTCCGTTTCGATGCCTTCGTCGTTCTCCAAAATAACTTTCACGAGTTCTGGAGCTCGTCCATATGAAATGTAATATAGCACAGAACAATTCTAACTTTAGGTTGAGCACATATATTTAATTAGATAATTGTTCGAGCATGTAGATGCAGAAACATAAATTTTTGTTTTACTGTGTGCAACAAAGTTGAGGTAGTCGTCGATGAGCTGACTTCTGGACAGGCCACTAATCGCACCTCGCTTCACTTTTAATAGGTTGATAATTAGCTGAGTCATCTCCTCGTCGTACAGGACGCGGTAAAACGCTGAAGTTTGAATTCGGCGCATTTAATTAATGTACTCATATTAGCATTTGTTTTAGTGTTAGAACTGATATCTTTTGCTATAATTAAATCGAATTTTTGAAATTTTCTAATTGCATTTAACATTGAGTTTCGTGTTGAGAACGTGGTCCCCCCTGTCCACTTATACAGTTAAAAACTCACCCATATGGTCTGGATTAATTATAATCTATTTGGAAGTGTCGTGGGGAAAACTTGTGGAAATCGTGTTTTTGCTCAGCCAGATGGCAGGGGTGTGATTTGAGAAGGAGGCGCTGTCTGGTGTGGCGGTGGAAATTGGAACTTCGTACAGCGCCGC
>JAQFZE010004532.1:0-11155 GCA_034695245.1 Dicyrtomina saundersi | reverse complement strand
GCGCCAAAACTTTGTTGTAATCGTAACAAGCCTTCTCGCAGTCCTCGTCATTAACCAAGATTACCTCAACTTGTTGCAATTTAGGCACATTGTCCGCTCTAAATTGGAGTATGTGTGACACTTTTTGTCCTGGGAACTTTTGTTTCTTATACGAAATTAGGTTTTGTGGGATCTGGCAGATGGGAATTTTGACGGGGGGTATGAAAGTAATGGAAAGGGAGGAGCGAGACTTGGCAACGATGTGTGCAAGTTTCAGTTGAGGAGGAAGAATGATGCCTTCAACGAGGGATGCGAAAGCAGAGTCTCATCTTTGCTCATTATCAATTTTCCTTTTCAACCGTCAACATCTCCTTCCTTTTCCTTCTTAAAATATAATTAAATCTCTACAAAAATATTCTTTGAATAAAAACGGGACTATTGTATTTACCCCTAAAAACCAATATACTATCGCGATGTAAGTGATGATTTATGCTTAATTATTTTACTGGACAAGCGAGACGCTTGTTCTGTAGTTAACAGTAGTTAAAATTAATTATTTAGTTTTGTAGTTAGACAGTGGAGCGAGATGCTCTGCTTAGGAGTCAAGAGATTTGGCCCTGAAGACTGACTCGAGATGAGTCAGTTAGGCTCCCATATCACTACCTAGGAAACCTTTACGCGTGTTAGTGTAGCAACATTGTGTGCCAGGAATGAAAACGTCATATGCACTTTTGATCATAAAATTGTGATCAGCGTTGCAATAAAATGTCAATTTAATCACAAAGGATGTACTGTCATTATGACACCACACACTTTTCTAACACATTGCAGTACGTGTGAGTATGATTAAGATTGTTGTCCGTTTTAAATTAAAAAAAAATATTTTACAAAACAAATTACAAAACTAACAGCTTGTTAGTATTTGTATTTATTTAACCTTTATTAAGTCACAAATGAATAAAATTGTTATATAATAAAAACATTTGTCAAGTATTGTAATTATTTGTAAATGAATTATTATTGGCAGTGATAATAATATTATTCTTTAGCTTAACTAAACACTCACTGCTCCAGAAATCCATTTTTATGACATTTTAACTCGCAATGTTATATTGCGAGTTCGATTGTTATGATCTCATAATAACATGTATTAAAATTATATTATATCATAAGTTACAATTGATTTCAACACAATGTGTATTTTGTGTGCATATTGTTAACGTTATTTGTTTTAGCGTTTGGGGGAAAACATATGAAATTCGTTAATTAAAGCTACCATTTAACAATAAAACGATGTCATTAATTTTATAATAAAATATATGACTGTTTTATACTCGTTTAACATCTACTTTGTTTTCACAAATTAAAAAAAGGTATAAAAAATAAAAGCTGACCTTGATGTGTTAAAAAATTGTATGAATGCAATCAAAGGGAAAACTCCTACAGGAATTCTGAAATTAGCGAGAATATTTAAAGTTTTGACAAAAATCAAATAATTTAGAATGAATTATGCGCAGACGAGGCGCTCATCGAATTAGGACTTGTAAGGATTTGATATGACATTGAATTGAGAGCCATTGAAAATTATGTATCGTGTGTGTAAGTAGGTTGGATAGATGTAGTCTAGGTTAAGAAGTAATGGAAGGGGAGGAGCGAAACTTGGCAACGATGTGTGCAAGTTTCGGTTGAAGAGGAGAAATGATGCCTCTAACGAGAGATGCGAAGGCAGAGATCTTATCTATGCTCATTCTCAATTTTCCTTTTCATCCGAACAGTCATTTCTCTCTCTCCTCCTTCAAAAAATTTCCCCAAAAAATTTGAATAAAACTGGGACTTTTGTATTTACCCCTTACACCAAAAAATTATCGCGATGTAAGTGATAATCAACATGCTTTATTTTATTGCTGGACAAGCGAGACGTTTGTCCTGTAGTTAACATAGTAGCTAAAATTATTTATTTAGTTCTGCAGTTAGTCAGTGGAGCGAGATGTTCCGCTCAGGAGTCAAGAGATTTGGCTCCGAAGCCTGACCCGCGATGGGTCAGGTAGGGTCCCCATATCAGAGTTGCCAGCAGTTGAACGTTATTTTTTTTGCCAACGTTCAGCATGTGGCATGTGATGTGTGTTATTATAAACACCTTCAATGCATGCAAATTTTTTAGATTTAATTCAAGCCAGACAGTTATCTTAACGGCAGGATTTTTTTCTCGATTTTAATTCATAAAATCCTTATATGACTAGTGTCATTTCAAATAAGGGTTTCGATTTTGAACAAAGCTATTTGTCAATTGTTAAAAAGTTCATTTTCAACACACAGATATTTCATGTTTAAGCCGAAGACACAATTTAAAAGTTCAAAAACTGAATATAAAATTTAAAGCAACGATTGCATCTACAGTGACAAAATGCTATAGTTGTTAATCAACATCTTTGACGGCGACTACGTTAACATGCATTTCAAGACTATTCACAGCCATTTTTGATCATGTTAAATGTAAAAACCATCTCAGTTAACAACAATAGAAGTAAATGTAAGTTTAAATAAATAAAATATATAGCATATGTAGTAAAAACAATGGTAGTAGTATCGGTTTAGTACAACTTCTAACCTATGTCTACAGGCACCATACAATGAGCATAACAAATAGAGCTTCATTGTGATGCATTATTGTTGTCTAAAATATGTATGCCTATTGCCTATTTTAATACATAGATGCCACTTTAACTAACACAGTTGCACATTTGGCATTTTACTTATATGCTGCGTGCACAGAGAGATTTAAAAATTGCTTGTACCATATTTATAAAGCATATATAAAACGGCACAGTGCAAATACGTAAAAAGTGTACTAATACGTAACAAAACTAATAATACGATGCCAGGTTCTTTACATTTTAGTGTACTCTTTGAATACATTTAGCGCACGTGAAGAAATACTGGGCTCGAATTTTGAGGTAATGGTTAGGTTAGTTTAGGTTACCCTCAACAAGGTTAACCTAACCAAACCCAACCTAACGAACTAGGGTTTGGGGCGAGGACGGACTGTCGTTAAAATAATTAGGGTAATTACCGATGGGCCTGCTAATTTTATGGATGTAATGAACAGGAAGTTGGGTTTTGCTGGCTGGGCTCTCTAGTTGCTTAGTCTGTTCAGGTCACTTAACATCTCTAAAAGAATACTCTATTCCTTAATTGGGAGTAGGTAGAAATGAAGTTAGAATTTTTTAAAGTTGAACAAAAATGAAGTTGCTTAACTTTAGGAGGTGCACTACTGCAGAATTATATATTATACCCTACGAATATTCTTCACAAATAAAATTAATAAAATAAAAATGGTAGGATTAATCAATACGCATTAATTTTCAAAAGCCAAACGCAGTAAATTAGACACTCTAAAGAAAGTATTATATTGTTAATTAATAACTTCATCCCAAGTTTGGCGTTGGTCTCAACATGACTCAGATTCTGCGGTTTTTCTGCAATTACAATTTTAGTGAAACTCATATTTGAATTACTACTTCTCTTACTTGGTAAACTCAATTATTAATTAGATCTAATAAATATAACGTTAAAAGACAGTACCTATGCCGAAATGTTGCAAAAAGATTGCTAAATTTTAGTCTAGCATGTTACATCCTGGAACATGCGTTAGCAGCTGTCAACTTCGTCTGATGCAAACCTTTTCAATTTCGTGGTCCACTCGTTGTCCAAGAAGTCAGTTTTGAATTTCTGTAAACATAAAATAGTTAGAAGTACTTTACAACAGTTGTTTATTACTACAAATTTACTAAATTTACAAAATATGTGAGCACCCATAATTAAAAAAAGATTTGACTGCAAAAACCTTTGCTGTTCAAGCTGCCATTAACGTGGGCTTTAGCAAAAAAAAAGAGTAATTCTCGTTTTTTCAGGCAATGCTTCAAATTACGGTTTAAAAACTATACGTTAATGTTGCATTTAGAGAGAGAACGTAAATATTTATTTACAACTGACTTATATAGAATTGGGAATGCAAAATTGTGTTGTAATTTTGAAGCATCTTAAAAATATGGAAAACGAAATTTAGTAAAACTGTAAAACAACAAATTTTTGTATTTATTACCATTACTATTACGTGTCAAGACGTCCCTATTGCCATAATATATTTTATTATTGTCACTGCCGTCATTTTAATGTATTATTAGAGCGATGTTCAAGGTAGTAACTTGTCAACATTTTTAACGTTTACGATTTGGCATGAAATTTATATTTGATCAGGGCCGGACGAAGGAATTGCTTTTCAGCAGTAATTTGCTTCCGTACAAAAACTACTATTTTGATTTTAATAATGATATTATTTTGTAAAGCAAAATGTTGTACTTACATGTTTTTAGAAAAATATAATATGTTCTACTAACTTGATTTTGAAAAGTGCAAAACATTCTATTTACATGGTTTGAGAAAAGTGGAAAATGTAACATTTGCATGTTTTTGAAATGTACAAAAAATTTATTTCGTACGTTTTTGAAAAGTTAAAAGCCAAAATATTCTTTTTTTAAATTTTTAAAAGTGCAAAATGCTCCATTTACATGTTATTTAAAAATTGAAGCAGCTGCGGCTGTTTGCGCTGGCTGCATTATTCTGCCCTGTATTTTTAAAGTGTGTAAAATGTCAACTTTTCTAAAAAAATAGGGCTTTGTTTTGCTTTAGCATATACTAAATAAATAAAGCTTTAAGTAACTAATGTAATCAGTAGCTAATTTAAAATTTCAAACAATTAACTCACGTCTTCTACCAATACGCCGCTAAAAGTTTGGAAATCACGCTTATCAGAATGATATGAGGTCAGTTTAGACGATCAAGCTCCAGCTCCAGCTCCAGTGATGTAATTTCTTCTGTTCACCTGTTCATTGGTGGTGTAGCAGATCGGGCTGTTAAGAATGACAAAACCCAATTAAATAAGCAATATATTTACGGGCATTTTGGGTTGTATGTGATTAACCTATGTGTCTCTCCTATATCTCCAATACACTTTTTTAATTTTTTTTGTATGCGTTTACTTTAGTCGTAAAGTATAAAAATTTTGAAAATAATTATTAAATTATCTAATACACTTAATTGGCTAAAACTGCATTATTACATCTCATTAAATTTCAATGTAAAAATGAAGTGTTGCACACGTAGTATTTAATTTTAGGAACGTGCCAAATCAGTTTAGTAACAGTAATAGCAGACAGTGCGTGGCAGCATTAAGTAAACGCAATTCGTTTCAAACGTTATTCATGTAATTTATAGAATAGAACAATAGTTCTTGAAAAATCTAATTTAATAATTAAAAAATAATTTTGAAATACTTACATATTCACTAGATCTATATAGAGTTCCACAAACTCAAAAGTTGTTTCCATGATCGTTTGCCTTTAAAGGATATTTTTAATTGAGAATTAGATAAAGTAATAATTTCTCCCATTTGTCAGTTACAATCCGATTTAATTTCGAAGGCTAAAAGGTCCGTACGCGCCTGCTATTTCGTCACAGTGACTAATTCTTTGTAGAACAGCAGCAGCTTCAATGGTTCAGGTTCTGTATTATAAAATGGTAAATGTTTAAATTTTAAAAATTAGTATTAAAATATACTAGAAGCGCTTCTGTATGCATAGTAAATGAGCAAAGCAGAATTTATAAAATTTTATGGTTTTTCTGGTTTTAATATTTTTATAATAAATTGAGTTCGAGTATATTATTCAAATACCTCTTCAATTAAAGTTAAGACGCACTGATGGTCATAATAATATGTTCGGCGCAGGATTTACGAACAAAAACATAGTACAACTTCAACTGCGATTCAACTATTTTTATTGTAGTAATACACAAATAAATATAAATTAATGAATTACTTGAAAAACTGTGACAATTTAAATTCCTACTAAAAACTATGCACTTGCTTGCGTGTAAATAAACAACCAAAACAAAGCCCTGTGTCAGTTTACTAGTGAAGTATAGACCCTCACAGAGTCGTGTGGAGCAGCAGTCTTCTGGCACTCTCAACAGGACAGGGGCAGGAGTAGGAAAGAAAGAAGGAATAGAAAATATGCAGTTGCGGACTCGCAAGGTTCAAAACCAGGTACTTTTATTTCACTTATTGAAGAAACTAACACAATAAGGGATATGCCACATATTGTGTGCCTTCCAAAAAAATCAGATTAAGGACCAAATGTCTCCATATCGAGTATGACATTCATTTACCATTCCTGTAAAGGGGGATCTTTTGAGGACTGACGATGATCAACACAATTGGAAGCTTAATGTGTGGAACAACCCTTGCTTCGCATTATAAGCTATGTAGATAGCTATTTAGGGGTTTATTGTGTTCCTGCTATGGATACGGATACCGAAAGACCGAAACACACTCTGCGCTCCCAGTGTCAATATTTTCATATCTGCTTCCATTTTTCAATTTTGTTGATTGATTTGTATAGGAAAGAGTATATCGTGTGTTAAGAACCAAAATGACACATATCCAATTTAAGGTATAATCAAAATGAGCTATGTCATAAAAACAAAATAAGAAACATTCGTAAAATGTTGATTACGAGTTTTTGAAAGGTGGACATTGTTCCATTTACATGTTTTTGGAAAAGTGTAAAATGTTCCATTTACGTGTTCTGGGAAAAGTGAAAAATGTTCTAATTCCATGTTTTTGAATTGGTGCAAAATTTTCTAATTCCATGTTTTTTAAAAGTATTAAATATTGTATTTACATATTTTCAAAAAGGTGCAAAATGTTTAAATTTTTGTTTTTGAAAAATGTAAAATGTTTTATTTAAATACTTTCAAGACATGTTTCAATATTTTTGTAGATAGCTGATTTTGATTTTTAGCTACAAATGGATATGGGTCATTTTGGTTCTTTATAGACGATATGTTCTCTCTCTCGATATGTTGAGGGGTTGTAAATAACTCTCCGGACCGAATGCATTTCAACTAATTTCAAGCGTGCCTACCTGTATAAAATTATCAGTACTCACTACTTTGTCTACGTGACATTACAATATAATAGCCGCATTAGAATTCCACGAGTAACTGACACAAATGCATTCACACCTACTCAGTCCTACTGCGTTTTCAATCCTTAATCCTTGGTCCTTCAACTTTGCACGATAATATTACCAACTTTTCTCTTCTGCGTTCCGACAAGGGATCCTCCTCAAATTTTGTCATTGAAAAATCTGCACTTTGAGGATCCTATAAAATATTATTTTATGAGCTTAAATATTTTTTAAATGGCTGTTCAACATAAAGTGTCATCAGTAGCCATAGGTAAACCCATTGAATATACAGATAAAGTCATTTGTAGACGATCCCCGAGACCTCGAACAATATTATTTGTTGTTTAATTCCCACTGAAAGGTATTTCCGTTTCCCGTGTTATTTCATTCAAATTTTTTTCAGGGTAATTGTGTTCAACACAGGAAAAAGATACTCAATTTTTAGCTTATACAAAAGAAATTAGTTTAACTATGTAGTTCTATACTGCTTGAACTTTATCGGACTATTATTGTTAGTGTTAGGTACATACATCGTTAAATAGAATTTTACTTTTGAATTTTCAAGTACTTTCCAGCATTTATAGGTATTTAAAGCAACATTATGATTCTAACGTAGGTACGTGTAACTCATTCACTGGTGGGACTTAAAATAAGGATACATACTTAATCATACTCCATGTATACATAAAGGAGAGAATTCTCCATCCTCAAAAGTCTCCGTTTTTTCTGGCAATCCTCCGTAAATGATGTCAATGGTATTGCCAATGGGTCTGCTTGAAAAATAATGACATCCTAGGCTAAAGATAGCCATTTACGCAATAGATAAGACTATGACAGCGCAGCGGGGCCATTGTGACCTAGAAATGTTTTTTGGAATTTTGGAGACATCATTTATGGACAAGTCCTTAGGGGTTCTTTCTTTGAAGGGATGTAGGTCCTTTTGGATTGGGGTAGACAGCCGTACTGAATTATAAGCGTACATAAATACTACTTTAAAGTGTATCTATCTACATACCTCAATTCATAACATGTCTACAAATCACAGGAATTTTTATTTTTTAAATTAAAAGTATATTAAGTTATGTACGGAGCATGAATTGAAATTTTAAATTAGTGATAATTACGTTTATAAGCTTATACTTTTAACCGTGTAAGAATGGGGCATACTGACGATGAGTAATCAAAATGAAATATTGTGTGTAAAGAACCAAAATGACCTATATCCAATTTAAGCTGAATTAAAATGAGCTATGTCATAAAAAAAAAATGAGAAACATGCGTAAAATGTTAATTAGGAGTTTTTAAAAATTGTGAAATATTTTATTTACATGTTTTTGAAAATAATGAAATGCTGTATTTACGTGTTTTTGAAAAGTGTAAAAATTTTTATTTACATGTTTTTGAAAATCATAAAATGCTGTATTTACGTGTTTTTGAAAAGTGTAAAAATTTTTATTTACATGTTTTTGAAAATCATAAAATGCTCTATTCACAATATTTACATGATTTAAGACATATTTTAATATTTTTGTAGATAGTGGCTATTGTTTTTAGCTACAAATGGATATGGGTCACTTTGGTTCTTCACAGAAAATATTTTTATGTTAGACTGAATTATTGCTTGCAACGTTGCAACTTTTAGGATGCAATGAAACTAAAATTTTGTAATGAATTTAAAGAAGCAGTTTAATGATAAATATTTGAATCGCTTGGTTCAAACCAGTGGTTAAAACCAGCCCCAACGCTGATCATGGTATCGTTGGAAATTGAATAAGGTCCAAAAAGTGTCATCCCTTATGCACTGATCTGATGTTATATTATGTATTCAGTAAAAGTAATTCTTGGTTGTGAAAAATAAAATGTTCGTCCACATTATTGTTTTATCATTTTTAAATGCACAAAAATTACACTAAAAAGGTTTATTAATCATATTTAAATTATCAAGTTCCTATTTGAATTAGCAACATACTTGTGACAGATTTTGATTCCATTTAAATAAAATTAAGTGGTGCAACACTGACATGAAAGCGATTTGATAATTAATCCATCTGGACGCTGAGTTTGTTGCCGACAATAAATAAAAAATACTGACAATGCATTGTATGATAGAATTAAGATAAATTGTTTCGATAAATTGTTATATATTTAATTAAGTAGCTAATTTAAAAAAAAAATACAATGTTATAGTCAACAACAAAAAGTTGTACGTTTAGCAAACTGATATAAGTATGTATATAGATTCCTCATTAATGAATATACATCTATTGGCTTTAGCTATATATCATTGCTATCATAAGATACTATACATCAAAGTTTTAAACTTAAGGAACTAAAATATTTTACACACATAATGTAAATGTACGAAGTTCAGAAGAAGCATACCTTGGATTTGCATTTACAAAATAAGATGACTGACTTTATGAGGTATAGTTGTTAAATTGGGAGAATTATGGAATCAGTTATGGATCCCTCTAGGCAAAGGTTAAAAGAAATACAACAAAACTCCTACATTATCGCACTTACAATAGTACAGTACAAGTAGCTCCACGATGTATACGCAAAGCCCAAATTAATGCAAAACTCCAATTTTGAGTGAAAGCATTTCATTATTTTTATGCCTATTTTGTCTCCATAAGGCAATTAGTGCAAAAAAAACTTAAGCTCCATAGTCACATCCATGACAATAGGTTTCAAAGCTATGAATGAAGCTTAAAAACCTACCAAAATTCAATTTTGGAAAAGCACATTAAAAACGTTCACCTTCTGCAAGCTGAATTTAAGTGCGAGCATTGTTATTTCAAGTCAAGGTGCTAATACATGACGGAAATACAAAAATGCAACGAGTACCACCTTCAAAGACCTCAATTTAAAACACAATGTTTGCAATTATTACAAAGGTCAACATTTGCGATTTCTAACCCTCTATCAACTATAACCCAACAAATAGAAATGCATTTCGCAAAGTTAAATTATTTTAACTTTCTAATAAACATTGTCTTTGTTCGATGAAAATAAGCAACTACTAAAAGATAAATTGCTGATAGTACGATACTTACAAGAGAATGATTTCACAGCTGGAACTTGCCAATTCTAAAAAGTCATATCTACAAAAATCAGGCTACTTTTAAATAGTAGGGATCCAAAGTAACTCTACTGCATTGTGCGTTGTTTGGTCACAGTAGCCCGCAAAAGTTTTAAAACATACAAATTTTAATACTTTGCCACCCTGCAGCTTCTACAGTTCTAATTCGATTTTGACGAAAATGTTTTTTCTAACGTTTACACTATTTTCTCAAAAAAAATTCAGGAGTTTTCAAAATTTTAAAGACCAAATTGTTTTTCAAAAAATTTATCTATAAAATAAGGCCTCAAAAATAATTAGAACTATTAGGAACATGTGACACACCCTGTATAACTATCTTAAAAGAGATATACAGGAAGGGGGAATGGACCATGAACCACAGGCAGCTGTAATAGACGTTAAATGAGAAAAAGTTTTACAAAAAAAAACATTTTCTTCCTAATTATTATGTAGTAACGTCATCTTTATCCCAAATTCGACGTTGGCAGCACCATGATCCTAATTTGCCTGTGTATCTGAAATTATTATTTATACAAATTCATATGTTTCAATACGTTGTCTCGAATTCAGCAAACGAAACACTAATAAATGTTTAAACTTTACAATTAATCATATCGTTGGTAAGAAATTACCTACTGAGCTCTAATGTCTTCAAAACAAAATTTGTATTAAGCCCAGTAATTATCAAACATTCTAAAATCCGTGAAAAGCTGTCAACCTGCCTTTTAATTTTTATTGACTGTGTAGCAACCACTGCAACTGTTAATTTTTACGAATAATATAATGACATAACCATCATTATAACTGACATTTTTTTCTTGTACAGTACCAATTTGCTATGAGACAGTTACCATTAATGGAAGATGGTATTGCTGTGCGGATGCTTAACGTAAAACAAAACAAAAATAGTTAAAAAAAAAACAAGTAAAACAAAACTTATACATCTTCACTGGGTCTTAAATATTTAATCCTACAGTTTCACTGGTCCTTCACACTATCGTTTGCCTTCTACGGATATTTTTAATTAAAAGTAATAAGTACTACATAGTCAATTCGCCCATATGTC
>JAQFZE010004531.1:0-11157 GCA_034695245.1 Dicyrtomina saundersi | reverse complement strand
TACACTTTGAGTGTACTGTGGGGGATAATGGGCGGGTACGATTGCGATTGACCAATACAGTGGCAGTATCATGGGAGGGGGCGGGGCATTGGCGGCGTCATACCCTTACGCTTCCGGGGGCAGTGACCGCGGGGTCAATATAGCGGTACACTGTTACGTTTACGGGGGATGACCCTTAGATGACCTTGGGGGAGTTCATTGGGCTTTAGGTTAGGGGGTGAGGTCATGGGGTCATGGGGTCATGACCTTGAGGGGTCACGGGGTCAAGGGAGGTCAATTGGATACTATCCCGCATGGTTTACACTACTTATGGCTTAATATTACGGTGGGTGTGGGGTGGGAAGGGCCTTATAGAAAAATGTCCTGATTTGCGATTTTGTAAATCTGGCATCCCTAATCCTACAAGACCCACTGACCCTACCCATGACATCATTTATGGATAATCCCTTAACATTGAGCAAGCGACTATTTTAAGATGACATGCCATCAGTCATTGCTAGACCAGCTGAAGAAACGAAAGAGTAAGAGAACTGCAGGCAGATCACATAAAGAAATTTATTAAGGCTTAGGGGTCCAAATTCGGAAATAGAGAGGTTACCTTTTTGAAATTGGCTTTAAGTTCCAAGAAGTGACGACGTTTTTGGCTGCTTTCGATGCCTTAAAATCTCGTACTTTATTTCCTTGCTGATCAATCTGAATTCTGATTTCGTCACCTTCACCTCCACCACTAACTGATTCATGCAGGTTAAACTTGAACCGGAGCTGGTGCTGCACCGGGAACGTAATGACAGAGATAAATCTGAAGATCAAAATACTACATACAAAATTATATATTTTAAGTTATAAATATTTTGTAAATGTATTTTGAATTGGACGAACAGGGAGAGAGAATTTCCCCATTAGATATAAGGTTAAAATCGCCATAGGCGAATTCACAGTGAAGCTGCGGATGGGCCGTTGAAGTATATGCAGCGTACATACTTCTGCCACATGGCTGCGGTTTTCAGTTTAGAATGTAATTTTATGTAAGTAAAAGTATGGGCTGTACAAAGGTACAGAAAAGTAAGGAACAGGAAGATGCTCCAATATGCGGAGAGCTGGGAGATGAAATATTATGCATGGACAACAGAATCTCCTATTCTCTTGCCTATGAAAATCCAGTTCGGTCTGTGTGCTCACGTCTCCAGCTAGAAGTCCTACGAGCGAAGAACTGTGAAGCTACGAGCTCGAGTTAAGGACCCAGCTTTGCCCCACGAGGAAGAATTATTTGTCGCTATTGCGAATAAGTTAGGGATCCAGATTATTAACAGCTTGACCCAAAAGGGTAAGAAATCATAGATTGTGTTTACTGCTCTACGGAGAGAAACTAGGCTACGTAAGACGAGCCCCGAAATTCTCTATTGGAAGCCCATCTCTCTGTCCGGCCAAATTCAACCTACAAGGTAATAATTGTGAATTTATGTTTGGAAAAGAGGGACGAACCCCATCTATTATTGAGTATTTATTTTGTTTGCCCATGAGGCCCTGTAAAAGTATTAATTTTGTTTGCCTAAGAGGCCCGTAAAAGTATTGATTTTGTTTGCCCACGAGGCCCGTTAAAGTATCTATCATTTTGCCCAAAAGAACCGTTTAAAAGTATTTTTAATTTAATAAATATAGAGCATTTAAAGTCCCTTTATTATAGTATCATTTATGTTATATTGTGTTGTGTGATTGCATCCTTCCCTCGGTTAATATTCGTATGCTCATCGTAATATATTAATATTAATTTTAGTACAGGATAATATTAAGTAAAATGAATAGTAAGACGCAAGGTGAGGTAATTATATAGTAAGTAAGAAAGGGTTAGGATAACTCACCAATTTAGAGAAAAATCCAGATTAAAAAACAATGTGCTTGAACGACCTTTAATAATATTAAGTAGTTTAATTTGGAAAAGCATCGGCCCTCCAATCCCGTAAGCATCATCATATAAAGCTTGTGCTCTATTTTCTGTGTTGCATAATTCCCCCCCATTTACAGTGCATATAATTCTATATCACTCGGGCTTGGTCTTGAGTTACTGTAGAACCCCTCGATCCGTAAACTCAGCCCGCTTCCTAATTCGGATTCGCGTAGACCCGCATTTAAATCTCTATTAGTAATCTTGTCCGGTAACCTAATACCTATGTAAACATTTAGTACTAAAATGATATAGCAGACTATTTTACCTCCTCCGTCTTCCGAGAAAATATAATTTATTTTAAGAGCATAAATTAATTAAACAATACGGTAAAAGTGAAGAAAGAATTCACAGAATGAATATAAAGAGGTTACCTCCTTGAAATTGGCTTTAAGCTCCAATAAAGCTTTAACAGCAGCAGTGACGACGTCTTGGGCTGCTTTTGCGGCTTTCAGCTCTCAAACTTTATTCCCTTGTTGATCAATCTGTGCTCGGATATCGTCACCTTTACCACCACCACTAACTGGGACCTACTAACTATGTTCAGTGTCAAGAGACTTATGGTAACACCAAATTAATTAAATTGAAGTAGTTAAAATACAATTTTAAAAGTGAATTGGATTAATTAATTGGTTGCTACCACGCCCGATACAGAATTCCAAAACCCATGGTTACAATTCAAGGACATTGAGTATTATACACATAAAGCATTGTCACAGACTAGCTAGCGAACTAGCGACAGACTATATACGTGTAAATCATGAATCGCTAACGGGAATTTCACTTTCTGGTAAATTCATTCTCATCCTAATATAATTTACTGTATTTACTTTACTTTCAAGAAAAGGAATCAAAAAGCTAAGTTCGCAAACTAACAATAATCCACAGGCAACAAGTAGTTGCTCACACAAATAAAACAACCCTAACCGAAGCCAAAGCCTCAAACTCAAGCTTAATCTCAGCGGAATCTCCAAGGCAGAGAAATTATTCTTTACAAAACAAGGGCTAAAGCCCTTGTTTAATGGCAGCCTTAACAGCAAAATTAGCATTTTGAATTTGCCGCCAAATTTTAGCTGACAATTTATAGGTTGTAAATTAAGGGGTGGAAGGTGTAAAATGGTTAGCTGTGTTGATTCACGTACAGGCATTTATATAATGTCAATAAAATCAAAAATTTAGAAATTGAATTTAGATTTGAATTTCCCGCTAAAACTTTAAATATTGTGTTAAATGAAGATTTCGACCGGTAACTCAATCAACTTACACTAACATTATATATCATTGGAGCGGCAACAATTACGCGAAGCTAAATAACTTAGTGTTACTAGCAAAATAGTTAATATTTTTTAAATGGGTTTGAAAAAACATAATTAAAATTTTAAAAAAGTTAACGGATTTTAACGAGTGATACATCATTTGAAAGCTCTTAAAAAATTAAAAAACCTCTTTTTTTGTTTTTTGATTGTGGCCCATATATCACGTTTTAGGCGATATTTAAAAATTAAAAGACGTTTATCTTGAAAACGCTTTGTTAAAATGGAGGCGATTTCCGTTATTTAAATTCTACTAGTCATTACCTTTCGAATGATATATATCTAACTTGATGGAGTTATAGCAGTATTGCAGAAAGTTCAAAATTCCCGTAAATTATGTAGATAGGTAGTAATAATAAATCCAGGACACAAGTCAAAGAAGACCTTCTCCCTCCACGTCTACCGATTATAAGCTATCAGTTTCTATCGGCTCAGCTCTGACTTCAACTCTGGAGTATTTCTTTCTACTTCCGATAAAGCCTCCGTGTCGCTCCAGTCGCTCTTACTTGTCCAGAAATATCCGTAGCTCCTCCTCTAATATACAGTCTAACATTCTCAAGCTACAGTCGATATTCCACGTCACAGACACTAAGTTTGGGTGTCCTTTTGCACGGTGCTTCGCTAAGTTTATTACATAGGTAGGAAATGTCCTAGCTTTGGTCGCGGGTAGAAGAAGCCCGGATAGGACTGGGAAGGAAATGCCCTGCAACCGCGAAACCTTAACTATACTTTCACGATCAAAAAGGCATTCCCATCGGCTGAAAGTATGTACCTGTACCAATGTGGCAGGGATTGCCAGGGACAAGAAATGAATGAGATGACCTTCCGAAATAATTATCTGTTCATAAAACGCGAAAGTAAATTATATTTATTGCAATTGATGTACAACAAGACGCATCGCACGGAGTTATTGAATCTTAAGATTTTTACTCGGTAGATTCTATAATTATTAACTACACATAATATAACTCTATTGAATATTTTAAGAAGGTTCAAAACTTCGTTTGATAACTCCACTACTTTAATGACAATTAATTCTTAATCGGTCATTTTACTAACACACTTCCCTGTAGTAAGTTACACAGGACGCAGATTTAATTAATCCATCGTCATACTTTTACTTAACACGAAAAAAGAGAAATAAGTTTTAAGTATTACTTCTAACTTTTCTTCGCCCGTTAAAATTACATACGCGTATATACACATTCATTATTAAAGATTCTAATTATTAATTAGCGGCAAACAGCCAAAATACATTAAAAGCTAAGGCGCATATTAAATGATGCCTTTGTACTTAAATAAAGTTGCACATGTTTAACGATATAACATCAACAACAACAATACTTCCAAAAATGAACAGCAAGAAGTGTACGCTTATATAAACAAAATATTTAACTTTGGTTATTCCTAATTAATCAGTGTTCACTGCTTAATCAGTGTTTACACAAATAAGCCAAGAATAGAGATTCTGACGTGACGAAAAAATGTGCATTGACTGCGTTTTTTCATGTATGTGGCGATTTTATTTGTGGAATCCTAAATCTTCAAAAAGACTGGAAAACAATCTTACTTAATAATTCATTAAATATTTTAAAGTAACAAGTAGTACCAAAATAAACCATGGTCCATACTCTAAAACATAATGGTGGAAGATATAATAGTAAACAATGTTTCTATTTATTAGGAATCAATTATACAGACTTCTTAAGAGATTCCGTGCAGCTTAAGTACCTTATAGCTTAAGTTACCGTATATTCTATAATGATTCACGGATCTGATGTATTACGCGGGTTTGATAGGTTTCAAATTTAATAGTAACTACCGGCGTAGTCTAATATAGTCCTAGTCTAATATATTTCACAAGTATGCAAACATTTGCGGGCGTATGGTTATAATACAATCACTGAATTTATTTGTTTATACGATGTGGCAACACTAACGGAACAAAAAAATTATCTCTCTGAGATTCAAAATAAAAATGTCATTAATAGTGGTAAAAACTCATAAAATATTTAGTACACAGGCCTACTACAGGGTAATCGCTGTATAACGTACTTCGATATAACGGAAATCTTCCCGCTAGGCATATAGCAGCATGCTATTGATGCTCTGCAAAACGCACTTTCTGTACCGTGATTTTTGTGCCGTATTTTCTTGGTTGCACTGTCAAATACGTTATATTGCGACTGCACTGTATAATGCGCAGGTCTGAATTAGGGATGTCAGTACCCAAGACTCAATGACTTCTGCCATCTTGTCCAAGAGTAGCTCAAGAGACTCGGGTTATAAAATAATTAAAACTTGCAGAATTTTGTATATTTTGGTGTCATTATTATGTTTCAGGTTGAAATAAGACTTTTCTTAGGCAAAAGTCTTGGGTACACCCAAGGATTTTGAATTCTTGAGTTCCCATGAGTTTTGCCCAAGGCCTTTTAATACTGGGGTACCGTATATTCTATAATAATGCGCGGGTCTGCAATAGTACGCGGGTCTGAGAGGTCTCAATTTGAATAGTACGCGGGTCTGTTTTAGTACGCGGGTGGGGAGAAATGATACAAGAATACTCAAATCTTCGTCTGTCGGGGAGCGTGGAAAATTTTGAAAGACTACTAGATGGAAAAGAGGAAGTTCAAGAGGAATTTATTATTGACTATAAATAAGGCCCCCGTTGCCATGCAACGGGTTTGTTGTATGGGCCGCCGTCTTGGTCTGTGGAACTGTGCAGAGTTTTTAAAAATTTTGTTCCACAGACCAAGACTGCCCTTACAACAAACCCGTTAAATGGCAAGGGGACCATATTTCTAGTTATTATACGTACCTACTAATATCCGTATCTGCAGTAATTTCCGAATACTGGAGGAGGAGGGGGGGGGGGCGCTGCAACCCCCAGACCCTCCAGCTATCGTCACTTATTAATATGTATTCATACTTGTCTTCCTAACTGTGACAATACAGAAGCCAGTTTGTCTTTAGCTAAAGACTTCAATGTGTGGTGGGGGACAGTTTGTTTTTAGCTATAGGCTTCAATGTTTGGTGGGGGACAGTTTTTCTTTAGCCAGTATTCCCATCTCCCTTCCCATTCCAATTTTCCTTTCCATTAGTATTTCCCCTGCCATTTCCATTCCCTTGCGCATTAAAGCCCATACTGTTAACAATAGAAAATTATTCAATGACCACTAACGATTCACTATTGACCATTTATATTATAGATACTGCAGTCATGATTATTAATTTTTACATTACAAAATAATAATTCCCTATTACGCCTTGTCTTTAGCTATGGGCTTCAATGTGTGGTGCGATCCAGTTGGTCTTTAAATGTGAGTCTTAGTGTAATCCGGTGAAAACTAAATTATAGCCAAAATGAAAATGAACTACAAAATGCAATAGTAAAAACATGAAGAAAATTTAGGCATGTGATTACGACACCCTTAGCCCAGGTTGATATAGTCACCGCCCAGTTTGACTTTTCTGCGTGTGTATGTACACCTTCACCAACCGTATACACGTTCTATGCCAGCAATAAATTCAATACCCCGGGAGGAAATACACTGTCACGGTCACGTGACAGCCTTACTTCTTGTTGAGTGATATACGGATTATTATTATGCGTGCCTACTATTATATTCATGTTTTAAGTTAGCTCTCAATACTTGAAGGCGCACATCCCAGACCCCCTGTCTCCTGTTATTATAAATGTAATCATCGGAAAAAGACATTGCTGGATGCGACTGGTCTGCCTGGCTGTTACCTGTTACAGTCCGTGTGAAACTGTCAATTGAGACAGTTACTATATTGTCCATCATTCTCAACTTGATTAAGTTGTTGATTCTAAAAAATAATTTTTGCTTCTCAACTATAATAATTATTTTTAATTCTTAACTTAAAATAATAGTTTTCTTATTGATAACAAATTATAGAACTTCTCATTATTATTATTTTTTCCTAATAATCTAAAACTAAACTATACATTAAATTTATTTTTTGTCTCTCAACTTTAATAATTTTTTATTTATTTCTAAATGCTACAACACTTCGCCGATTTTGTATGCAATATTGCTATACCATGCATAGTCAACAATGATTTGGATGGAAGTGAAGTATTTTTTATTACCCCTTTCATCCACCACTCACTCTTGAACTGTTGCCATAGTCTTAGTCAAAACTAAATTCAAACAATGCCATTCGCGATTTCAGTGTCTTTTCGAGCTTCAAAAAACAGGTCGATTGAGCTTTTATCTTATAAGATTGATCTGATGATGACAGTGAAAGTGACCAGTAAAGTTTGAATACAAACAATGAAATGAATACAAAATTCAGAAAAAAGTGAAATTATAACGTCATTAAATTTTTATTTATTAAATTATCTAAATGTTTTTGTTAAAATCTATTTGTAAATAAAATACCTGTTTTGATAACCTTGTTGTTTGCAAGGTGATGGCTGGATAAAATAATTTTCATAAATTTGGAATGTGTACATTTTATTTAGTACGCGGGTCTGAGAGGCCCAAATTTAAATAGTATGCAGGGCGTACTATTAAAGAATATACGGTACCTAAAGCACTAGGATCACCCAAGGAAAAAAAATGTCTTGCCAAAACATGAGCTTGGGTGTACCCAAGGAATTAAAAACCCAAGACTCTTTATTAGCGAAAACCAAAAGACTTTTGTACTTGGTCACCAAAGGTCTTGGTCTTGTACAAGAATTTTTTATTCTTAGGTACCCCAGGATTTTGTATTCTTTGGCACCCAAAAGAGGTGTAGTTTGATAAGCCCTCGACGATCTTGCCCACGACGGGAAGTCTTGCCCAACATATGTACTATCCATTGTGGTTAGGTTAGGTAAAAAGGCCGGGCAAGACTTATCAAGCTATCCCCCCCCCCCCCCCAAAGTCTTGAGGCACCCAAGCATTTCGAACTGTTGGGTACCCAAGAGTCTTGGGGTAATGAAGGACTGCAAGTCTTGGGTACTCAACAGCCTTCTTCTTCGACAAGAATTTTTATAATCCAGTCATTGACACCCCTATCTGACAGGTCCCAGTTTGAATAACACACAGACGTACCATTATAGAATTTAAGTGATATCTGCAACTAAACTAAAAATGAATATACGCTGATTGTGTGTTTAAATTTTGCGACAACGGAAGAAAAGTAATTAGCTTTCGAGAGTCAAACACTCGTCAAATCACAGACCACTCTGCTTTTGTAGAAAAGTTATTGAAAAAATATTTCAAACGTTATATAGTATTTTGCCTAATTTGTAGAAGATTGGAAATGTTTTTAAAATCAAAGTAGTTGTTCTTAAATTCCTAAATACAAATTACTACTTAAAAAGCAACCAAGTACAGACAAAACGATACACAAGTACCTAGGTACGTTAGTTTGTATATACCTAGAACACAGGTTTCTGTAGGGGCAAAAAGGGAATTGGCAGTATGTAAAAGGATTGCGGCAGTTGCTGGCAGTAAGTACCTATAAAGGGGAACAGGCAGTGTAGTCAAATATTGCATTTAAATTCATAAAAACCATCTTTTTTTAAGTGTATTGGCAGTTGTGATACTTTGTTTTTCCTATCGCCTGATTTGCATACGCTACTTCTTAGTTTTACATAAATGTCAATGTAAGTTTTCAGGTTGTTAGAACATCTTTTTGTCAGTACAATTTCTTGTTCATCCAAAGCGACATGGCTTCCCAAGCTTCTAATAGTGGGAATCGGAAAAATTTTGGTGCTAATAAATGGAAGTTTGTGAAATCCTTCCAATCATTAAAACAAGCGCAGGAAGGTATCGCCGATAATTGGAAGAAGAGATGTTCCAATAGGTCAACTATCAGAGATTTATCGATTGCTACGTCAGTGTACTAAAGTTATCATCACGGAAAAACTTGCAAAGTAAAAGTAAAGTTAGTGTATCCTGAAGTCAATGACTGTGCTTCTTACTATGAGTTGGAAGTCATGGATCATGGAGATTTAACGCAAAAAAAAAATCAGGTTCATCTTATTCTCAGAAAGAAGCGGTCAAGCATTTGAGGCAACAAGGACAAGGAAGACCAAATGGTTATGGTATTTTGCTATCTATTGAAACACTTGAGCTGTGTGAAGTTCCAGTAAAAAATTAACTGTGCCAGTCTCTAAAGAACGAACGTAAAATTTATTTAATTTTAATTTATTTACTTTTAATTTACTTTTAATTTATTTAATTTTGATTTATTTAATTGCAATGAACTTAATTTTTTTAACATAATTTCAGAGTAATTAATTTCAATTTTCGTTCATTTCTGCTTTCAATGTAATACATAGGCTATTTTGGTTTCAAAATGTATTTACAACAATTTCTTCAAAATAAAATAAAAACTGCCTATGCCATACAAAAAGTGCCCACTGCCAATTGCCTCAAAACCAGGACTGCCTATAACCTACGACGTAATTCACTGCCTATTCTCTCCCCCCCCCTAACTGCCAATTCCCATGCAGCCTTCCTGTAGTTACAATTGACTCCACCGTGCACATATAATATTGGAAATAATTTTATTAGATGCAACTGTCATGGATTATTTCATTTTAAAGTATATACTCAGAATAATTATAAATTTATTTTTATTCCTAAACGGTATCCGTGCCTTACACTAACACATCCTGACTTCAATTATTTTAATCCACAAAACTTCAATCTATGCTACCTTGCTGTCTGTAAACGAATAATTTCACTAACCGCTATTAATGGGTTTTTGGAAGTAACGCAGGTACAAAATAACCTAAATATATTAGTATTAGAGAAAATCAGATAGAAAAAAACGACCAAGGTATGAGAATTTTGGAAAAATTTAAAGCGTTGAAACTAAAAATCACTAATTTTAAGGTTGATCAATAAAATAGTTAGAAACCATTGCCTCAAGTGTGGTAAAAACTACGTTTATTATTCCAACTACTGTAATCATATTTGATACTAACACCGACTTTTGTTAAAATCAAACAAAAAAGTATTAAAAAGCTAACTCTACTTTTTTGCGATTATTACATTACAAAAGATTCAATTAACAGGTCAAACTCTGCACAGTTAATTATATTATTGGAAGCGTGTCAAATGACCATTGCAATATCATTAACAGGGTGTCCTATCCTTGTATATTTTCCTCAGCAGATTTATTCCTGCTTAGCTTCTAGGCTCGGCTAAGGCAGTGTAAATATATCTAAATGTCTGATGTCATGATACTTGCCTTTGCTATTGACCACCGCCAATCTTATAGTGATTTCACATTCCGCACTATCACACAACAATTATTTACACCCCCCTGCCTCCGTAGTGCTTGCAAATATGGGAAAACACTGTTAATTTCTTTCATTTGTTAGAAACTTTTGACTATTGTATAGACTAATTAGTAAGAGATTACTTAACAGAGTAGGAGTAAAAATTATATAAGTATTAAGTACTTTTTCAGCGCTTTCAACGACCTACTATACCTAACATTAAATAACAGGTGTTAGATCTTATAAATATTTTTACAACAAGTAATCGGTAATCGCACAAAGTCTCCCTGGACATTTTCCCCTTGGTCATTTTCCCCCCGACAAGTAACAGCGGACATTTTCCCCTCAGTCCTAAAATACAATAACTGATATGTGGCAGTTCACTATTGTGTTAAGGTTTTACTTTGAGAAAATAACGCAAATGTTTTAAGCTTTAGGACTAGGAGCTGGTCTGGAGTATTTTTTCATGATTAGCTTACAAATTACTACCCAAATTTCAATGTTCTGCAATCTATAAATAACATTGTTTATCAAATCACAAGGACAATGATTATACACAAATGCGCTTCGGTTAAACAATTATTTTATCAGTCTGCAACAAGAGCTCGAAGCAGTTTTACTGTCATGAAATTCGATAGTTGCATTCTTATTTCTGA
>JAQFZE010004530.1:0-11157 GCA_034695245.1 Dicyrtomina saundersi | reverse complement strand
TGTGTAAAACTAACTTTTGTTTAAATTTATGTAATTGTAAAACGATTTAAAGAAATTTAAATTTGTCAAACAATTTTAAGAAAGTAAAACAATTTACGTAAATTTTAGAAGCTAATTTTAAAACTTTTAATACTAATTAAAAATATAATTTATTTTTAATTTAGATATTCAAACCCATTTTTTAAGATAATTTTGTTTGTAGTTTCTAAAAACGTTTCTAAAAATTTGTAAGACCTCTTTTTTTAAATTTGTAAAACTGTTTTGAAAAATTTTAAGGTGATAAAACAAATTTTTTAAAAATTTTAAAACGATTTTTTTAAATTGGTAAAACTATTTTTAAAAACTTGTATAAACTAATTTAAAAAAATTGTAAAAATTATTCAAAAATATTCAGATTTGTAAAACTATTTTAGGAGAATTGTAAAACTATTTTCATGAAATTTTTTATTTGTAAAACTAATAAAAGGAATTTATAAAACCTTTTTAAAAATGTTGAAAAACTATATTCGTAAAACAAAATTAGTAATAATTAATTTAGATTAGTAAAACTACTTTTAGGAAAATTTTGTATTTGTAAAACTATTTTAAGAAATTTATTTTGATGTAACTAATTAAAAACATTTGTACAACTAGTTTTGTAAAATTGTAAAACTTTGTAACAAAACTCTAAAAATTCTATTTCCAACAATACTATCTATTGGAAAATTTTAACATTTTTGTTTGTTTATAAATAGTTTTTTCTATTAGTTTAGCTTTTTGTCTCAATTTAGGAGCTAAAAGCATGTCCCACGGACACGCAATACCCTCACAGGCGGGTGTGAGAAGAAGCCGGGTTCAAAACCAGATTCAAAACCAAACCTAGAGCGGGTACCAAAGCCAGAGTCAATACCAAAGCCAGATAATTACATATTATAACGTAGCATACTACTAACATACTGTTGCTTATTGTGCCATCATCACTTAACGTACATAACAAACCTTGCAAGCCAACGCCCGGAGCCTAGACAACGGATAATGTCAGTGAGTATAGGGTACCATAGTGTGCATGAAGCAAAATGGCGGAGCATTTAAATGACATGGGTCATAGCATTGAGTTCAAGAAATGGTTTAAGATAGCGCAACATTACATCTTTATCTACCCTAAGCTGGTGAAAAATTTAAAAGTTTGCGCTGAAAATTCAACGATGACTGTATGTACTTCAGAAAAATACCAATGAAAAGTTCCAAAGTAATTAAAAAATCTCCCCAAAAATTCGAGGATGTTTGTTAGTACAAAAATATTATTATATTCAAAACCTTCGCCGGCCACGTACAAAATTCAACGATGACTGTATGTAGTTCAGAAACAATAATATATTTAAACACTTTTTTCAAAAATTCAAGGATGTCTGTAACTAGTTTAGAACATTTATGGTGAAAATTCAATGATTTTTGTATGTATTTCACAAAATATCTGTTTTTTTCTAAAAAATTCAAAAATTCGCGCCGAAAATTCAACACTGATATTATTTTATTAAAAGATAGGCTAGATTATGGGCTAAGGTGAAGACTTCACCTTACGCCATCTTACACAACCTTTGGTTAGGTTAAAGCGACACTAGCGCCACTACACAAGTTGCAACACCAGGCGACACTAGCGCTATTACACCAGGACTAACACTAAGCGACACCAGCGCCACAGGACCTACACCAACCACCTCCAGCTCAAAACAAATGAGCTAAATTTTTTTGGCTTAAAAACTGAGCCAAATATTTTTGACTCAAAACATGATCTAAATTTTTTTGGTTGAAAAAATAGGCCAAATTTTTTTGGCTCAAACGCGATAGTAGCGCCATCTATCGGCAACTTACACAACTATTGGTTAGGTTAATGCGGCACTAGCGCCATCTAGCGGTAACTTACGCAACCATAAATTAGGTGAGTAGTTCACAAAAAATTTGCTTGAATGTGCGGGCATGCACTTTTTTTCACACAAATGTTCCAAATCTGAGTAAAACATACTACTGATACTCCTTTTGACATAAAAATTAATTGACTGGCAAATTGTCACAACTAGGAGCACGGAGCCTTCAAAAATTGAAAGGCATCACAGTCCCTGTCAGAGGTGACCGTGACGAGCTCTCCTATTTCTTTTGGCAAGCATTCGGCAAAGCTTTGTCAACTTAACTTCAGGAAAACTGAAACTACTTCTGACTCCACCATCCGATTGCAGTGCTTTGCTGAAAGGATCGTCGTTCACAAATAACATTATAAGTGTGGGTGGGGTCAGAAATATAATTTGGTTACAATAAAATGATTTCCGAAAATAAAACTACATTTTCACAAAGTAGCGTCATCAAGAAGTATTTTTGGAAAGGGTTGAGCTAATAACATTTTCAGAAAGTAGTCTTACCAACCAGGTAAAGCCTTTGCTGTTTGAAATTGAGCCATTGACTGAGCCTGGAATTTCCCAAATACTTTTAAATACTTTAAAATATTATCGCAAGTTCTAACAACGGCAATATACAATTAGGTGGTTTTCTGCTCTATTCTATCTTCTTTCCTTTGTTACTAGCTGGGCATTTCAACGAGTCTCTATACAATATGGTTTACTCCAGAATACACATCGCGCACAGTAAATTAACAGTGTCATGATGGGTGTTTTGCTTTTAGTCGACTATACTGCTGCATAACAATAATAATATTGTATTTCAGATGTTTAAAAAGTTTTTCTTGCAGATTTTCGGGCATAACAAGTAAATTTAGTAGTAAACTATAAGAACAAAAAAATTAAGATGTCCAGTCTTAAAAACATTACAACAACAACGAGCCAATAAGCAGTGACTTTAAAACGTTTACAGTTAACAGAACAACAAAATCAGATCAGAAAGTAGACAGCGGCTCAAGAAAGTCCAAAGACGAGGGTGGAAATTACAATCAAGCAACGCAAATGGTAGCTGTGCTATGCAGATTTAAAGCATCTAAGGCAAATTACCGAATCAATTTGCTAAGACGCAAAACAATAACCTAAAACAATTGTCAGTCAAGAAATAAAACATTGAACCAAAACAAAAATTCAAAACATAATAATTAAAAAGGACCTACAAGGACGCCCTAGCGACTCCAGAATATCCAAAACAAACGTTTGAGTAACACCTAAATGTAACGGCAGAGCAGCACAGAAATTAGTAGAGAATAACCCTAGAATTTAACAGAACGCATTACCAGCGATACCCTGGCGCAGTTTATGAAAACTAGTAATGTCAACAGCAGCGGACAAAGCAGCTATCACACCAAACTAGCCATATAATTGCAACTTAAAGACACGTCTGAGTATTTTAACAGAATGTAAAGACAACAAATAAGTCCAATGAAAATGACAAGTTCTCAAGAGCTTGAACCAGACAAAGCTGAAATCCCAAGAATTCAGCTATATAAACGATACGAACGCAACACAGCACAACTCAGACTCACTCAAAAATTAAGTAGAACAAAAACTAGAAAACAAAACCGCACATTTTGTAACTCCTATGTATTAACATCACGGTGCAATTTAAAACAGACTATTGCAACGTTTTAATCAAGTATTTGGTAAAAAGCGCTTAAATCAAATCAATATCAAGAAGACAACAATCATCAAAATAACAATTGAAATAAGGCCGCAATAAAGACAAATGGCAGCAAGCAACACAGAATTTGATACAGCATAAAGAATATCTTTATCAACTTCAACACGTGACACCAGTAGATCAAAACTAAAATGCACAAGAAGTATCATGTCACAGAACAAAGTCTGCCATTATTGCAGAACCTCCAATGACCGCAGCAGAATTAAAACAGTTAAACCACATCTCGGAATACAACACGCCAGACTGGGAAATTCAACATCATTCGTTAGGAGAACTAAATTCAATAGGCCAGACGCAACAGCCAAATGGTTATTTAACAGCAACTCTCTACCGACTGCAACTGGCATTTAAGCAATCTATGCTTCACCGAAATAGTAGTTTGGACCATCCAGTAAGACTAACAAGGATTGAATTGCCACTAAATCAACAAGACAAGAAGAGATATTTCAATAATCATTGTCAATTTGCTCCAGAACACTCACTGTTACAAGCAGTACTAGAAACTTTAGTTTTATTAACATTACTACAGCACACAGAAGAGCAATTTAATAATCAACGGAATAACGAGCAACAATGTCAAACTTTAAATCGACGACGACATTGTGTCATTTTGGCCTAACATCCACAATTAAGCACTGGCACATTAGCTTAAAAAATTCAAGTCCTAATATCAATGAAGCTCGACTTCAGCAACCAGCATTTACATAATCACAATGTGTGAGCCGAACAAAGAACCAAGACTAATATGCAAGGATCCACCGACAGAACAAAATTTACTGAAATTTGAAAGGAATTTTAAGATCTAGGCAGACGAACAACAACTGACATATGTTCAAAAGAAACAACAGTTTGCTGAATCATTTGTATCCAGCATCGCTAAAAGATGGTTTGACAACAAAATGGTGTAACTGACACACCAAAGGTAACATTAGAGGAATTTATTGAAAAATGTAATAAATATTGCCCTAAGAAAACAGTCGCCGAGTTAATTGATCTGGATGATATTCTAAAAGAAAAGCAGAAAAAATACGAACCAGCACTGATATTCTACAACCTTGTTTTGAATTATTTGAGGAAAATTGTAACTGCAACCTCACAGGGATTATTCACGAAACTGATTATCAAAAAGATGAAACTTAGCACTAGGATTTATTTAATGATCAACAAGGAACCTAAAACATTGTCACAGCTTGAATCAAAACTGGTTGAGTACTGCTGACCAGAGGGTTTGGAATCACTTCAAATTTGAACAACAAACAAAACAACTCACCAAATAAAATTATTGAATGATACTAGTACTATTTCCCAAACTACCTTACCAACACAGAACAACACATTAGAAAATATGGAAGAAAGCTACGCTATGCTGATGAAGAACTTTGCAAAGCATCAAATCAGTACGACGGAACGAGCGATTATTTAAGCAATCTACAGCACCAATCAAATTATGAAACGTTAACAAGCACATTCAAGATAAATACAACATACACGCAAAGAGAAAAAACAGCAGCGCCATCAGATTTACGATTTAAATGATTTAAATACAAGAGATTTTTGTTTGAAGATTGCGCAACTCAAACAAAAATAGACTATAAAGAAACGAAACTAGACAAATAATTAGACAACAGCCAAGCCACAATAATTAACTGCCAACAGGATTTAAAGTATTTTAAGTACATTCAATAAACTCAGATTTATCAGCCAATACACAGTAAAACAAGGTGGTCGCCTTATTTTAACAACAACGACAAAATAAATAGCAGGATTACAAGAAGCACGAAGAAGAATGAATCGCAGCAGCCATGTTTGAATTACGTATTTAATATTAACCAAGAAAAAAACCATCAAAAATGGAGAGCAGCTGATTCAAGCTACCGGAATGCAGAAGATAAACGCGCGATTATTAGGCATATATCATAAATCACAAGCAATGCAGAAACTCACATGACCAGCATCCCAGATTACAAGAACAGAAACAAAGACTACGTTGAAAAATGGAAACGCAACAGACAAAAAAGAGACGGAATTATTAAAACACAATAAACACATCAAGGCACTAAGAAACTTTGTAACAAAACTCTAAAGGTTAAGCTACCGATTTCAAGCAAGCAGAAGTGAGACGCCACTAATGCAGCAACATAAAAAATGGTAACTCAGCGCAACAGTAACCACAATGCTGCTTTCGCTGAAACTAACAGGAGTGCACGCCGGTTAACTCAGCAAGCCACATTATTTCCAAGAACACATGTGATCAAAGCAACTAAACGATTTAAAGGTGAAGTAATTAACCCTTTTAGTTCTTTTAAACCAACTCATCACACAGAACATGGAGTCATCAACCGTTTCAAATTACAACCAAAACTGCAAACTATGGAAGCTTCCAAAACCATCAAGGGAATATCGACCAATCAGCAGCAACAACGAGTATCCCGAAACTTTGATATATTAACAACATCGCCACGATGTAGCACACTAAAGAAAATATTAAAAAATCACTACGGATTAACATATAAGAATGCAAAAAAGCAGAAAACCAACAATGTCACAAAACGTTTGCAAATTTGTGACAGCGCAAAGATTTCTGCAGAGCAAGTCAAACCTAATCTTCAAGCAGCAAATTCTAAAAATGAGCGGAAAAACAGAAAATTTCAGTTTCAAAATGCGTTTATTGAAGTAACACAAGGATTGACTAATGTGATGACACAGACAAAGCAAACGCAACAAATAAGCAGGCAGGAGTTAAAAAATGTTCTACATCAAACAGAGTCATCAAGCAATTATCAAAAGTCAACACACCTAAACCAGACAATGTCCAGCACAAATCATTTGAGCTTACGAAAATTAATTCAGGCAGAGACAACAATCATTAACATCAATCAAGAGAAATCGAAGCTGACACGTTTAATTAGCGCTTAAGCTTTCAAACAGGTATCAGATCATAAAGAGTCATTCAGTCAAAGCGGTAATGCTATCAAATCAGAACAGGCAGCAACAATCACAAAATGTAGCAACACAAAAATAATAAATCAGACAATTTCAGCAACAAATCAATTCAATAGAAAGAAATCTAAGAACACGCAGAAGCATCCAGTATTACCAATCAACAAGGATTAGCAACAGGTTCATCTAAAACAACAAAACTGAGTTAATAACAATGAAAATCCTGGCTGGGCCAATTAATCCACTAACACAGACAAAGCTATCAAACACGGACTCGCCAGAACAGTGAGCTACACTTACAAAATTAGAGCTTACAAAATTACCAACACCTATGCTGCATACAAAACAAACAAAATGACGCACCAGTTAAAGTTGCACACAAATGAAAAACAGACAGAGTTTGCCGCTAAAACCACGCAGACACAGACAAAAGAGAAAGTTAGGACATCCCAAGGACAACAACAAGATAAAACTAAGTAGGAAATAATTAGCACAGCTAGGACAACATGTATAAATAAACACGTTTAACTACATTATTTAGCGGACACGTAAATATATGACATTTCTTGTCAAATTAATTTAACAATTACTAACACATTAGCAGCATAATCATAAATGTAACAAGTTTGAAGTATTATTTTGTTTTTGTTTCATTTCTTTAATTATATGAGTATTAGGTTTGGAACTGTGGGACACAGTTCACTTGACGAAGAGAAGAGAGGTAGCAATAAAGCTACAGCAGGTAGATTTACCTTTAACTAATGAATTATAGTAAATTACTTAAAACAAAATAAAAATAACATAATAAGCAAAATGAAAAATTCATATTTAGCAGCTAGTAGCCATTTAATTTTAAAGAAGGAAGAAAATTCAAATAATTAAAAACTTATGAAATCAAATATTAAATAGTAAAAATAAATGTAATTACTAACAACACTGACATAGCAAGTAGAAACAAAAATTTATTCAAATTAACCTTTATCTGCCAAAGTTGATTAAAAATAATAGTAGATGATCAGCAATTCTATATTAACAATAGTAAACTGAACTTCCACTGATATTAAATATATTCAAAGTGGATTATGGCATAAGCATTAGTTCAAATTAATAGTGAAAATGGTATGATGAATGATTTGATTATGAATTATTGCAGGTTGATGAAAACAATTATGTTGTATTTACCTAACATAAAAGTCAATTGATGGTCAGATAAGTACATTAACATTTATTATACTGCATGGTTGTTAAAGCATCAAAGGTTGAGCAGTGAACCAGGCCGATCAGGAGTTCAGGTCCTTTTGTAGGGGGGCTGTTAGATCCTTGCCTAATTTATGCAATGATCCCGACCTTTGCTGCATTAGCAGTTATGCATTCGTTGAACTGGTTATTCAATCACACGGAAAATGCAGCGGTGGACATTCCGATGTTCATCACTACATTTGACGTGTATAATTGGAGCATGTTAATATGTTCTATCTACATTACTATAGATTTACAGCCCTTGATCGGAATGAAGGGAAGTATAGTATTATGATTATTTCATAAGCATAATGGTTTATTGATTTTAAAAATGTAATATGTAATAAAATAGGGGAGTCAAAATTTAGAACTAAACCAAGTTGGTCATTACTATTGAAATAAATAAGTTAAAACTCATAATTGTAAATTATCATTGAATAAAAGTATCGAAAAGTAATCTCAAATAAGAACTGATTAACGTCATAGACACCGACGACTAGTCTTACATTTTAAGGCTGGATCTGACAATAGTCTTTAAGCAGACCTATTGACCCGACCAATGACACCTGGAAACAATGCTTTTGTATTCCTTATTTAAATTAGGTAGGGTGATATTGCCTAATTGTGGCCAGAGCAAAAATCTCTGTGTACACATGTTGGCTCAATTTTTCTTAATAAGGGTAAAAATACTCGTGAATGCAAATAATTGTGCTTCAAAGATACAATACTACATGTTCCAATAATGTCTTGGTAAAATAATATATAGCATTTTACTAAAACAATTTTGGGGTAACGAGAAATCTCTTGCTTCCCCACTAAATTTCTAGAGTGGCATGCTACCCCTTACCCCGTAGTTCCATCGCGCTTGTACGAGCCGGCAAGGTAACAACGGACTTTGAGTTGGCTATATGAGTACAACGTCGGCACGAGTGGCATAGGTACAAGTGTTAGTGATAGAAATGGGCGATTATTTTGCTACTGTTGGTTGATAGCAACGTTACGCGTAGCGCTCGTACAATTTGTGCCGTTATAACAACGATTGGGATACAAATTGTATAATACAAAATGGTTTGTAATAGTGCTCTCTAATAATGTGTTACTAAAAGGGTTTAAGAGGTCAATGTGTTACTTGTCTACCAGTCTAATTAACCCACAATTAAATGGCAGTACGCGTGCATGTAAAAATAACCGAGTCAGGGAGGCTAGCATCCCACAGCACAAGGCCTTTGTATATTCACGGCTGCATATTGTTCTACTGCATTTCGTTTGAAGTTCGTGTATTTCAACTGTGTTTTGGGAAGTCCAAAACCGTGCTTGTTTAATTTATTTTTTTTAAAATAATTTCCAGTATTTTATTTCAATGAACTCAGTAATGTTTAGGATCCAAATACAAAATTTTTGGTTTATTTTTTTGTCTCACAAGCAGCAAATGTAAAAAACGCTCTTGAACTTTTAAAATGTCAATGCCCTTATAATTTAGGTTAATTAAGATTTTGATTAATTTTTAAAATTTGGTTGCACACAGAATCAACAAGATCAACCAAACTAATTCTCCATCAACGTCGATTGCTAGTCATGCAACTGAAATTTCTGCTTTGCATGTTTCTGTGACGAGCAAAAGTCAAAGCAACGATAAATTGGAGAAGCTGATTACGTTATTTCGTTTTATTCCTGGATTTGAAGAGCAGAAGCGTGGGAATACAAACATTGACTGGAAACGTGTTGCTACGAAAGTTCAGACGCAACCTTTCTTAAAGAAATTGTACTTAGACAAATGGGCTAAGGCTCGTTGCAGTGCAAAGGAATTTGATTAATTGATTCAAAAATTATGTAATTTTTATCGAGTTATAACGTACCAAAGCACGTAACGAAACATTCTTGATAGTTTTGGAGCTGTTCCAGAAGGTATTGCGCAGTACGCATCGTTGAATTTATGTAACGTATGTACGTATTAAAATTTGTAACAGGAATCAGAGTAATAAAAAACGTCTATATAGTTACTAATAACCTTTTAAATGTTTTTGATACAAGGAATACTTGAAGTCTGGCCTGATGGATGAAAGTATCAGCAAAGTTGTATTTGCTGAAGAGATCATCTCTCCAACATTATTTACCTTAGAACATGGACTTGGTGTTTTGTCAGCACGTTGTCAAGAGGTTGGAGCACAGCGTGATGTCAATGACAAAACCGCTGATTTTTTGTGATACTATTGCGGGATTCTGGGTAAAACTGTTCTTTCTAGTTGCACTGCTTTAATAAGCTAACTGTCTCGTGAATAAATATAAGATTTACAGAACTATGCTTACATATATAAATACGTTCGACGTTTTGCTTGATTTCAGAATAATTATTTACGCATAAATGGGGTTTACAGTAAAACGTGCAATTCCCTTACGTTAGTATACGTCTTTAATGTATATATGAATGCCTTGTGACATACCTAAATAGTAGTTTTAGTCTAATAGGCACATCAAAACATTAGTTGCATTACACAATTTACAAACAGGCCTAAACATATCATTTTCCAAATATTGTGTAAAACTTTAATTGTTATAGAGAATTTCACAAAGTATACAAGTATGTGTAACACAGTTGCTTTCAATTTTATCAGGTCTGAAGTGCAAAATTATGTTGAATAGAAACTGTACTATCGTCAAGTAGGAATAGCACCAAAATCCGTAATTGGATCGTACAAAAAAGTAAGTTCATTATTTTGTGCTCAAAACAAATGTAAAACCCAACAGCAACATATTAACCTAACTTCATCCGAAAAACATTAAGTATAAAATGGTTCTGCATTTTATAACAGATGCACCATAACCAAAAGCATTCCAGCATTTACCAGAACCGCAAGCCTACACACTGAGTAGGAACAATGCGCTGCGGTCAGCTGGAAGAAACAAACTTAGGACTCCAAAACCAACATCTTTAATCCCTAAGACAATTATCGGAAACCCCAAACATCCCTAAAATCAAGCCAAAAACCTAACTGTGCGTAAGAAACCTGTTAATCTACAATGCCAAGGACAATCAACCGAAAACTAAGTACAAAATCCAAAATATACTCCGATCTAACGTGCTGTAAAGCTACCTTGTAATTAGGGCTGGCAAAAACGACAGGTTTTGAAAAAACGACAAAAACGATAACGACACGTCCAAAAACGACAACAAACGATAACGACACGTCCAAAAACGACAAAAAACGACAAAACGACATAAAAACGACAAATTTCCAACCAAGCTGAATAAAGAAATTGCTTCACAAAATCCAAGTATTTTAGATGTCTTTCGTTTTATTTGAACTTTGCTTTTCGGTGCAATACGTTACAAATTACAAAACTAACAATCTAAAAATAATTGGAAGAATT